>NW_019775436.1:324636-356837 GCF_001039355.2 Lingula anatina
TGTGGTAAAATCACTGGATTTTTTATCCCTTCTGAAATAGCTGAATTGTTCAATCTACCACCAACTACTAACACACCTGAAGAATGCATCACTGGTGCAAGCTTAAACAGCTTACTTGCACGTTTAACACCACTCTGACTGTTTACAGCTCGATTAATTTCTGAGAGCTCTTTCCCAAAGTGTTGCCCTTGGATATACTTCAAGATTTCTAACTCTGCCTTTTCTGTTTCTTCCACTGAAAGTAGACCTGTGGGTACATTCACCTTTTCTCTTCTATGTCTTGCTATTAACCACTGTTTGAAGCGTAGTATCACAGCAACATCTTTCTTAAGCTTTTTCCACGAAGATCGACGTTTTAGAATCTTATCTATCACTGATTCTTGTACTGACTCACTTCTTTGTGCTAGACATGTCTTTGGTCTCTTTAACTCTTTATCTTCATCTGACACTCCCTTAACCTCTGGAGTTTCTGGCCAGTGGCACTCACTCTGCTTAAGAAATTCTGGTCCTTCAATCCATCTGATACTGTTAATCATTTCATGGGCAGTGAGTCCCCTTGTGCAATCGTCAGCTGGGTTCCTCTTTGAATCGATGTAGTGCCACTGTGACGGAATTGAACCTTCTCTGATGACAGAGACTCTGTTTTCAACGTATGTTTGAAATCGTTTATCTTCACTTTGAATGTAACTCAAAGTACACGTGCTGTCTGTCCAAAATATTGAACTGTCCACAGGAAAAGTGAGTTCCTGTCGTATCATGTAATCTAATCTGACTGCCATAGTAGCTGCTGTAAGCTCGAGACGCGGAATTGTAAGCTGCTTGATCGGTGCCAACCGAGCCTTTGACATCAACAATGAAGTATGTATCTGACCTGAGATGTCCTGTACACGGAGGTAACTTACAACACCATATGCCATGGTAGACGCATCAGAAAAATGGTGTAACTGAATGCTGGCAATCTTCTCAGGCTGTACTGGCTGTACACATCTTGGTACTTTCATTTCTTTCATCTTGGGCAAGCTGTTCTTCCAACCTGACCACTCTACCTGGGTTTTATAAGGCACAGTTTCATCCCAACCTATCTTATCACGTGTTAAATCTTGTAACATCTTCTTCGAACTGATAGTGAAGGGAGAAATAAAGCCCAGGGGATCATAAATAGAACTGATGACACTTAAAAGGCCTCTCTTGGTCAATGGTTTCTTCTCAAGATCCATTTTATAGGTGAAGCTGTCCACTTCTATGTCCCAGCAAACACCAAGAGCACGTTCTGTCGGCAAGGCCTGTAAATTCAAATCAAGATTCTTTATAGGCTTGGCTTTGTCTTTGTCTGGTATCTTGGATAACACTTCTCTGCTGTTGCTAATCCACTTCGTCAGGTGGAAACCTCCTGTTTGCAGCAGACTCTGTAATTGACTGACCATGGTAATTGCCTCTGTTTCACCCATTACTGACTTTAAACAGTCATCTACATAAAAATTCTGTAAAACAGTATTGACTACTTCTGTGTCATAATGACCTTTGTTGTCTTCTGCTGTGCGTTGCAATGCAAAATTACAGCAACTGGGACTCCATTTGCCACCGAACAAATGTACTGTCATTCGATAAACTTTCTCTTCTCTTTCCAGATCTCCTNAGACACACACCTTGAAAACGGGTAGTGTGGTCCGATATACCGGTTAATTCAGGATCCTTAGGTGCCGAGTCTGGTAGTTGGGTAGGCCTGAAAAGGGGATGTGCTGCTATATTTTGAGGGTATGCTATTCTGATGGTCTGCTTCTTTGAAGGTCACTTATTTTTTGAAGGCACAGAGAGAGTGCAAACGGCAATTAGCAAAATAGCAAAGTATTGCATGAGAGTTTATGGTTTAATGCATTTCTTTGACATGGGATCAGTGCCCTGTGTAACTGGGTAAATATAGTGCCGGTGTGCATAAACCGGGGTAGCGTGGGCGGAAAAGGGAACATTGGTGGCGCAGCAGACGATTAGCAGCTTGCGCACTTAGTAGCGTAAATATTTATTATCTTATTAAATTTATGAAAAAGAAGTCACAGCGTTGTTATTCTGGATTGCGGAGAAATTGCACCGCTACAAAACTGGGGCCCAAAAGCGGGGCTCGAAGACTGGAGAATTCACGAACCCATTGCCTGGCAAGTTGTAAACGACACTGAATCTGTACAATTTGAAAAGCGCCGCGCGTTAATTAATTAACACACACATAAATGCAACTGTGACTCTGGTAAAAGCACATCATCCAGACACTAGATTAATCTTGGGCACTGTTCCTCCCAGATTTAATCTAACTCTGACAGAGGAAGAGGCATTCATTCAAGTGAACAGGGTTGTATTTAGACATCACGTCCGCTTTGGATACAGACCGGCCTGTCTGGATAGGTTCGTGGCCAGGAGGAGGCACGGAAAACGGGTACGTGCGAGGCAAGGCAGATTGGTCAAGTGGGACGGTGTGCATGCCACAGAGAAGAGTTCGGGGCCTTTTTACAGTTTTACAGCTGAAATTTTGCGGAGAATTCGTGAAGTAGTTAAACAGTTCTAGCGAATGTTATATAATACGTGTTGATTATTTGTCACACATTTTAAATTAATGATGGCATCTGGTGGAGTCGCCAGACCAAAGTTACCGGAGACCGGAGTTCTAAGAGGAAAACATGGAAAATTTTGAACTCTGGTTCAAGAAATTTGAGCTGTGTTTCTCAGAGCCCCCAGCGTAAAATGTACAGCCCAGACACGTTGTTTTACCTCTATATCTATCAAGGCGGGCATTTATGACCTATGATTCCCTGACAGAGGCAGAAAAACGGGATTATCCTGCACTCAAACAGGCCTTGCGACACAGGTTGGTGCCAGGAGAACATAATTTGATGAGACGACAAAATTTTATGGCGCTGGTTCGGGGTCCAGGAGAAAAGCTGGTCGCATTTGAACTGCGAATCATGGAGGCTGTTCGTTTGGCATACAACGATTTTCCAGAAGCAGCTCGAAATGCCCTCGCCAAAGAACAATTTATTAGAGGGGTGGGGGATGGTAATCTGCAACTTCATCTCCTCACTCAAAATCTAGAAAGTCTACGAGTTGCTGTGCAGCAGGCAGAGCAATTTGAACAAGTTCAGCGTATTGCCCATGGTAAAAATGCTGTCCGCTCAATGGAAAAGGCCCGGCTGAGAGTAAGGGAGACCGAGATCCCATGCTGCCGCAACTGGTGGTTCAAGTACAGAAATTATCGGAGTGCATGGCTGAGCTCACTGTGGAACAGAAGAAATGGAGGCAACAGGAACATAATCCTGTGTTTGGTTCTGGTGCCAACACAGGTGCCATGAGATCACCTGAAGCTTTTAATGGACGGAGCAAGGACCGTTACCACACAAAACCCAATTTTCCACGAGGTAGAAATACCATAGCTCCTGTAAGTGGCAAGAGTCAGGGTTGTCAAATGGCATGTGAGAGAAAGGGTCGCTGGCCAAACAATGCACGGAATGCAACGGAATTTGAACCCAGGAAAACTGATAATACATTCCAAGGTTTATGTGATTATTGCAAGGAGCGAGGGCACAAATGGCGTAACTGTCCGTCTTTGCAGCAAGGGGAGGGGGAACACTAAGGGCTGTCGACATGGGTCAGTCGTCAGCCACACAATTTTTCAAAGACCCAGAAAAACCCACACCACTTGTGAAAGTAAAAGTTGGAAGTAAAGAGGTTCTTGCGCTTCTAGATACAGGAGCTGATATATCTGTTATTCGTGAAAATTGTTGGAAAGAATGTCAGCCGCCAGAGATGATACTAGAGGAGTCCAAGGAGAGACCATCCTCAGTAACTGGAGACATTCTAACCACAGAGGGCTGCTCAGATATAACAGTGTCAATCGGGGACCAGTCTTTCAATCATCGCTTCCGTGTCGGAAGTAATGTAGACAATTCACTGATCATTGGGTGGGATTTTATATTGGCACACGGGCCCGTATTCCAGAATCTCCCTTTAGCGTTAAAGGGAGACTTAAAGTCGACCTTCTACAACATTTGTATTCCAAGACCTTTCTTTATCTCGCTTGAAAGGAATCACTTAACAATCATCCTTAGCAAAGGAATCGGTCATTTCTAGAATCTGCCTTTGCCTAAAGATTTCCTTTATTTTCGGCTGAGGATTCCTTAAAATGTAAGGTTGGTCTGGACTAACTTTAAGTCTTCCTTAAGCAGCCATCGTGTACATTTCTTTTGTGAAAATCAGCTCCATGGAGGACTATATAAACCAACATGCCTACCTAAATTCAAAATCATTAAATTCAACTAGAAAAGCACTCCGAGAGCAAAGTCTCCACCCAATTTTCATTCTATAATGATATAGTTTTTTGATATTTGATAATTGATTGATTATTGATCACCACCAAAAACAAATCATCTGTTCCCTGGCCCACTTGTGACAGTTTCTGAAACTTTCATCATAATCGGCGCAAAACGTTTTGAGTTATTTGTGATTATTGATTATTGATTGATTATTGATCTTGATCACCAAAAACTAACCACTTCTAAGTTAACCCATTTCTGACCTACCCTGTCAATTTCATTAAAATCGGTCCATAACTTTTTGAGTTTTTTTTATTAATGATAATTGATTGAATATTGATCTTGATCACCACCAAAAACTAATCACTTCTAATATAACCCATTTCTGACCTAGCCCTGAAAATTTCATCAAAATCGGCCCGTAACTTTTTGAGTTATATTGATGACAAACAAACAGACAGACAGACAGACAGACAGACAGACAGGGATGAAAACATAACCTCCTTGGCGGAAGTAATACATTTGATCGGATAGGCTTTATTTCTCTGTTGACTAGTTGCATCAGTAGCTGCTTTTTCAATATCAGAAAAGGGTCTACGACTTTGGTTTTCTCATCCACCAAACCATTCTTTTCTCTTCTTGCCAAACTTGCTTTATTCACTAAATTTGGCTTAGATCAAAACACCCACATGCAGTGATAATGTCCATATGCGCTGTTGCATGACTGATGTTGATCAGTTGACCCCAATTATACCACATTACTGAGGCATTTTTAACGAGGACGGTGTCACAAAGGCCTACTCTAACCAATGAGGAGCTCCTTTATGTCAGTGTCCTTTAATACCTAAAGGCTGACTCTTGTCAAAGTAATTCCTTATCAAAGGAGAGGCTAAAGTATGGTCTTAGAATACCATTTCGTTAGGCCTTCCTTTACCAAGGAACACCTCATCAAAGGAAGCCTTTATAAAAGTTGACCTTAGCCCTATTTTAAGGAACATCTTGGAATACGGGCCATGGTATAGCTATAAATCCAGGTAAACGCGAGCTAGTAATTGGTGGAGTCTCACATCCATAAGAACTGAGTCCCTCGCGACCCCCTGGTGTGTGCAGGGTCAATATGGCTGAAGACTGCTGGGTGCCAACTTGTTCAGAGGTTATTTGCCATGGACATCTGGTACACCAAAGAGGTAGGCCTATGTTGAGTGATGACGGAGTTTTTGAACCACCTAAGAAAGTGGAATTGGACTAGCACGAGTTTTGGCCAATGCTTAACAAGCACTTATACCCCTCCGTGTTATCAATGTTTCAGATCAACCTTTGTTCGTTAAACAAGGGCAGTTTGTTGGTGAATTTCATTGTCTTAGTGAGCGCGAATGTTCAAAAGTAAGAGGAATGTATGAGCTGTTAGAGTCTGACGGTGAGCACGAAAAGGCAGAAAACTCACTCACCACAAGAGCTTGAATTTAGAAGCAGAGGTATCAGGAAGGAGAAGTAGATGGGCTATTGAATTATCCTCGTTTGGATACCTGAGGATAAGATACCGCCCTGGAAAACAAAATGGGGCAGCTGATGCTCTGAGCAGGATGCCAGACACAGGGATCCACCGGCTGCTCAAGGAAAGACATCCTGTCCTGCATTGGAACCAAGAAAATGCAAACAAAGGACAAGCACTTATTCCACCACTCAGGCAAACAGTAAGCTTAACTGTGGAGATTATGTGATGGAGAAAGGTGTGGAGAAGGAAGGAAAAAGGAGAAATGGGAGAGACTCAACAAAAAGGGTTCGAGTAACCACAGTGTCACCAGAAGCCACAGCAGACCCATCCATCGCTGACTCCATAGGATCAGAACAGGACCTAGACCCTGATATTTCACTGGTGAAGAGTTGGGTCAGATCTGGAAATAGACCAGATTGGCACCAAATTAAGAACCAGGGGCGCGTGTTAAGAACCTTCTGGAGACATTTTGAAAATTTATCCATTGTTAATGAAACACTTTGTTACCAGTGGCAGATTCCAAAACGTGATAAGGTAGTCTATAGTCAGCTACGTCTATCTGCATTACATGACATACATTCACTGACGGCAGGAGGTGGCCATTTAGGCAGAAACAAAACTCTTAGAAAGCTTCGGGAGAGATTTTATTGGCCTGGAATGATGCAAGAGACGCATGACTATTGTACAACCTGTCCAGGTTGTGTGGGCAGACGGAAACCACGGCCAGCCATGCGTGCACCCATGGAAAGTATTTCAAGTAGTAGACCCTTAGAGTTGGTTTGCACAGACATTGCAGAATTGCCTGCAACATCGCGGGGAAACAAGTATGTATTGGTAGTAGAGGACCATTTCACCAAATATGTCAATGTTTATCCAATGAAAGATCAAACGGCCCAGACTGTAGCTGACATTACTTAGGGAGTATGTCAGGGATCATGGCGTCCCAGAGAGTCTCCACTCTGACCAAGGTCGTCAATTTGAGGCAGGTCTGTGTCAGGAGTTATGTGCCCTGCTACAGATCTACAAATCGAGAACAAAATCATACCAACTCCAGGGAAACAACATGGTGGAACATTTCAATGAGACGCTAAAGAACATGATCGCCAAAACATCACAGGAAGACTGTAAGACTGGGACCTAAAATTGGGGCCACTTGCCTTGGCGTACAATGCTAGTGTTCACGAGAGTACAGGATTCTCACCATTTTTCCTTATGCATGGGAGAGAACCACGTCTGGTCCTCAAATCAAGTTCGGTCCCTTGGTTCTAAACTGTTTACAAGAAGCTCTGTACTGGTCCTACACCTGTAAATGTCCATCATTACGAGTTCAAACGTGTTCCCCAAACGTGTCCTTGGCTAACTCTATTATGGTCTCCAATATTTGAGGTTTAAAAAACGTACGTAAACTGAATGTTAGAAAGAAATGCATTTCAATTATTTAAAATTGTATTACATTTGCTATAGTATATTCTCATATTTTTAAAGAACACAAAAATTTTTCTGCGTGACTACCTTTAGGATGCTTAATACTACTACAATATTTATGGCGTTCTCTGGCTCTTACAATACAATACAATACAATACAATAAATTTTATTTCATGTCGGTTATAAATTGAATGGAAAGATAAGCTTTACAGCTATTCTCCGACTGTGTAAGGACAAAAACATATCTACAATAATGCAATATTACACATGAAGTCTAGTAAGAGAGTAAAAAAAAAATTATATATATACAAAGAGTATACAAAAACACGAAATCTATTAAGACAACAAATTAGAAAAAAGAGAAAAAAAGTTTTTTATGGGAAATGTGCAGAATGCTATACCTAAATCAACTGTGAAAAACAGACAATTTTACATACAATGCCTCTTGTTTTCAAGACAGTTACATTCGTGGGTGATTGTGTGCATGTGGTGGGGGGGGGGGGGGTACTCACTCACTGTCATGATCGTGCGTTCTTTATTCCGTTTCAAGTTAGTATAAGCTCTTATTTTCATATGGACGCGTTTATTCCCCTGAATTTCCTAAATGTCCACTGGACTGGTATGGTCACTATAAAACTGCCAAAATATAGGCGTTTTGTGCAAGTAGTAGGAGTGGATTATATTATTTTCGAATCAGCGGATCTAAAACAAACAAAGTTTATTAATAAACGAGCAATATATTCGTAATTAAAGCCTATTTGCCTGTTTGACTGCATTTAAACTAAGACGCAACTGACCATAATGTGTTTGATTGACGGGGCTGGTTTAGAGATGTGCTGCATACCTTGTTGGTATTTATACCTAGGCTTTCACAAGCTATATATCCCATATCATTCAGATAATGTTCAAGTGATGTTTTGCGACAGGATGACAACTTAGCATCCCAATCGTATTGCTTTAGGAGCGTACAGTGAAGGGAATATCATGAAAACCCAGTGATCTGACCAAAGACATTGTGGCGATTTGATAGACTAATGGTAGAGGACAGATCCAGTATAACTACGTAGTATAATTATGCATACCAATGCAATTTACTGTTACACAACGCCGTACTCCCTTGGGCAAAATTAAAGGCTAACATCCCCGTTTCAATTTACCACTTCAAGGAAAAGATTCAGAACAGCGCCCTGGCCTGGATTTTGATCTTACAAACTGACCCCTGGAAACCACAACATTTTCTTTCATGTCCGAAATCTCTGAATTTAAATACTCGATCCCCACCATTAAAAGTGCCACCGACCCTCACATTGACTGCCTCTCTTGTTATTGCTCTTGTTGATGCGCGAGCAGTAAGGAGGAAATTTTAAACGCTCTCTAGAAATGTACTTCTAAATCAAATATTAAGGAGAGGGAAAGGAGAATCGAAGCGATTATATGGTATAATAGACCCACTGGACTATGTGAGTACAAACAGTTTTGTGTTTACGCGACATGCGAATGTAATATTTGACGTGTTTGTTACCCGTCTATCACAAGTGCTTTCGGCCATTACTACGCCATCTTGGTCTTTGTTTGAACTCTGAGACGACCTTCGCTGTTTACAATGCCGTCAGAAAATAAAAGATTCTATGCTGTAGCGGCTGGTAGAAACATAGGAATCTTCCTGCAATGGTCAATGGCGCAACAAAGTACAAACAAATTCGCCGGGGCCTGCCATAAAAGCTTTAATTCACTACAGGATGCAGCACTATTTCTGGACTCATACGGGATTTCCAACGGTCGTGTTTTTGTGGACGAAGATACCAACATTAGCCTCCATGAGTACAGTCCTACTTTATGTACCCTGTCAGCACTTGAGGGGAGCTCTAATCCCATAGATCAGACCTACGATGACTTGGTCACCCTAAGCAGACCGGATCAGGTACACTCCTTTTTAGATGAAGGGGAAGCAGACCCTATTAATGATGTTATGGAAATACCTAACCCTTGCTCTCTTTGCAATCAAGAAGAAGATGAACACATGATACAATGCAATGACTGTAAACTGTGGTTACACTATAAATGCACTGAACTACCAGCATACCAATTATCTATTCTCACGCAATCAACAAGGAAATTCACTTGCATCTGTTGTGTTAAAGTTGACATTGAGATTGTTAAAGCCCTTAGTGCAAACAAACAGGATAGAAGTATCAAGATCAATATGGCTACACAAACATTGGCTTCACCTAGCACCTGTCAACACCCACAGCCAACAGTGGACAGCAGGAAGCTTAATTATGCGCACATAGCAACACAGTCAACGGTCATATCCTCCTCTGTTACAACTCATGCTCATTGTCAAACAGAGATTGTGACACCCAAAGTTCTACGGGATGGATCCACGCAAACTGCTAATCTCTTCTCAACCAATGAGACATCATCACAAACAATACA
Source organism: Lingula anatina (assembly GCF_001039355.2). Next base: position 334,289 of record NW_019775436.1, read on the forward strand.
TGAGCCAAAACCTAGAACTCATGAAAAATCCTGCCAAGCCACCAGTGAGACAAAACCCTACCTGGAAAATGAACATGCAAACTGCCTCAGCTCTATTCGAGAATTGGAAACCAAACTAGTGGAAAAACTGCACTACTCCATGAAAGAAAATTATGATCTCAAAGTTGCACTCATTAAGAAAGATCTTGACCTCACACAGAGTGAGAACGCAAAACTCCATAAGGAAATTGACCATCTCACAAAGGAAAACAAAAGACTGGCAGCTGAGCTGAGACAACACACGGAAAAAGCCTCCAAACAAGACACTGACCTAAAACCCATCCTGGATAAAATTCACAAATTACGCACAGAAACGGAGCAAACAGCCAAAGACAGACATGTAAAATGGCAGAATGAGAAATCTGACATTCTCACTAAGGTTACTGAGTTATGGAAAGCTGTAGATCTCAGCAAAGTCAAAGCTAATGATGCCCTAATGAAGTTGGAAAAGCTAGACGAAATACAGGATAAACTGTCTGACTCACAAGATAAGCTGCTTCAATCACAGCACAAGCTTGAAAATCTAATTGAGGCCCAGTGCAACACGAATAGCTTAGTAGATGCACATAAGAAAATTGATCAAGTCCAGAAAAGACTTCAAGAATTGTCCACCCCACCAACTAATGTGAACTCAAAAGAGAGGCCCCTCAACTACGCAGAAGCAGTGGCTGCCTGTACATCAAGCCCAATATCAACACCACCAACAACCCCAGGAAAACACGGTGCCTCCTCATCTGAACCCACATCATCTCCCTTGACCCCCACCATCGGGCACAGCCATCCAAGGACACCAGTGGCTACACAAGTGACTACTGCCGCTCACCAGCAGAAACCTTCAGTCCTCATACTAGGAAACTCTCACACTGGTAAACTAGACAGAAACAGACTGGTTCCCAAAGCAAATGTGTCCATTCAAAGAGCTTACACCATTAATGAAGCTGCCAACTACCTCACCACACATCACTCTGCTAAAGCTGACTGTCTAGTACTGCATCAAATCACGAATGACATCAAAAATGATAACCCGTTTAATGTAGCAAACAACATGGTTAGGCTTGCCAGTACACAAGCAACCAAGAACCCACATACCCAAGTTGTGATTTCATTGGGACCACCCCGCGGGGATAGCGTTGAACACAACACCAAAACTGAGATCTGCAATGCTCTTATCAAACAGGAAATCAGCAAAAGTAACACCCCCAACCTACATTTCTGCGACAATTCAAACTTTCTCCGTTATGGAAACATTCAAGGCCACCTTTTGGCTGATGATAGATATCACCTGTCTGACCAGGGTACGCGTTTGTTCGCCTCTAACCTCAGATCCAAAATAGAGACCTCTCTGAACATTCCCAGACGTCTTACCAACAGAGCCAGGAACACTCCACATCGACCTCAGAATAATAAATGAACTAACATTATGCACACAGCTAATTGTCTTGAATAATCTCAAGCTGTGATCATGCCTGGTCGTGTTAAAAATATTATTTATTTATTTATTTATGTTATATATTTATTTTATCTTATTTTACTAATTTATTAACCTATCTATTAATATATATATATATATATATATATATATATATATATATATATATTATTATTATTATTATTATTATTATTTTTTTTTTTTTTTTTTTTCCCACCAAAGTATGGTGCTGAATCAATCACTGAGTTTAACATAGCCTGTATGTTTACACATACCTGTGAACACTAAGTATAGTAACATGTTTATGTACGTTACATACTAATATTTATGTATGCAAAATTAAGCTACACCTCACCTATTAACTGTTCTGTATATATATATGCTCCCTCTATATATATTATGTGTTCCAAGGCTTTCATACTTTTCTTTACTCACGCATTTTTTTTTTTTTTTTTTTTTATAAGCTCATACAGTATTTATGTTGTTAGCTGGTGAAATATAGTATATTTATATATAGCCCTTTGTATTCTCCGATCCCCATCTCCATCATATTGTAAATGCCATCCTTCAGTCAGTCGAATCTGCGTATCGGTTCATGGAATATTGATGGTCTACACAAAAGAATTGCTAATGAAAGAACCTCCAAGTTTGATTTTGAGGAGTGTTACTCTTTACTCCAGTCAGTCGATATTTTTTGCCTGTCAGAGACTCATTGCGAAAATACTGACAATCTACTTTTTGCAGGATATCACATCGAGTGCAATCTTAGGCCCAGGTCCCCCAAGTCCCCAAAAGCATCAGGGGGTCTAGCTGTTGGCATTAAAAATGAACTTCTACAAGGAGTAACCTTCCTCAAGATCACCTGCTCTGAATTTATGTGGTTCAAACTTTGTAAACATTTCTTTGGTTTAGAACAAGATCTGTATATATGTAATGTTTATATTAGCCCTGTAGGTACAAACTTTAGCTCTACTAGAGAGGATATTTTTTCACTTATTGAAACTGATATTGTTAAACTGTCATCCTTAGGTAGTTGTGTTATACTAGGAGATTTTAATGCGAAAACTGGCACTGAACCGGACTATATAGTGCATGATAACAGTGACTTGCACATTAATGTGGGCTCAGATTATATCTCAGACTCAGCTTTAACTAGAAAAAATCTCGATCAGCACAAAATTGATGCTCATGGTAAGAGTCTATTAGAATTATGTCAAAGCAGTGGTCTTAGAATTGCAAATGGAAGAGTCCTAGGTGACTCTCAAGGTAATTTTACCTGTTTCAGCCATAGGGGAAGCCCAAGTGTGATTGATTATCTACTGTGTAATAGTTCTATATTGTGTAACCTGGAATATTTCAGGGTACACTCTCTAACTCCACTGTCCATCCACTGCATGATTTCCTGCTCACTAAAAACTGGTATGTGCCACTACCCCGACCACAGTCTGCCACAAGACCAAACACATGACCTCCCCAGCAACTATCAATGGTCAAATATCATAAAACAAATTTGGTCAGCCTCACTAGAAACTCCAGATAGCCAGACAGAAATAAATAAATTCATATCTTCATATTCACTTAATAAGGACATGGACATTGACCAACTCACCAACAACTTCTATACACTCCTTACTAATCTGGCCTCTAAAGCAGGTTTCACTAAAAAGAACAATAATAAGAAAGCTAAAAAACGTAAAATGAATAAAAAATGGTTTGACACCAACTGCAAGGAAGTATCCAAATCACTCAAATCTCTAAGTAGACAAATTCGAAAAAATCCCCAAAATCAACANCGTAATCCAGGGTGCAACTGAAAATAACCTTGACGCGCGACCTTATTAAATCGCGTCTCCGTTCGCCATGCGGAAGCTACCTGAGAAATATTAAGTGCGCATGCTCATCAGTTAAACTCGTGGTGAAGAAAGCATGGCGGCTGAAAGCGATCGAAGGAAAAAAGCTCTTCTGTTCTATTATCTTTGAAAACAGAGACGAAAAAGGAATAATTTGGCCCGTAGAGCAGCAATGAAACGACTATCTACGGAGATAATATCACCAGAGATATTCACGGAAATATTAATGTTCGGAGCCGAGATTTAATTACTGTACCCCGCAGGGACGGCGTGTGGGGAGGCGTGTGAGAGGCGGAGAGACTATTAAAAGATTAGGCGGTTTTTCTTTCATGTACGTCCGCCATTTTTAGGTCACCGGCTTTGTAAAGCCTGGCTCAATTCGTTGAGAATGCCTTCTAAGACATACAACTAAAAATGCTGAAATTTTAATAATAATGATTGTGATGTTGTTGTGTTTATTATATGTTAGTTAAGCTAATTTATGTCGTCTAATCTATGTGAATAATTACCGTATGTACCTGCTTTCTTGTATAATGTAAACGAAGTGCGGGTCTGCTATTAAGTGCGAGACTCTGGAGAAGATGAACTGATGCAACACATGAGGATGGACAGTGTGTAACACTTAGACCGCATTCACAACGAGTTGAGCCATGGCTCTACATATCCACGAACTAAATTAGGCGGACGTACATGAAAGACAAACCGCCTAATGTTTTAATAGTCTCTCCGCCTCCTCATGGTTATATTCCCTCTCCCAAGCATCAGTGACAAATAAAATATTAGAACCTGGGTAGGGAGGAACATGGACCCCTACATTAGGTAGATCCGAATGGATCCATCTAAATCTCCCGGAATGCACTCTAATCCAAGTCTTTACCACTTGGTAGCTAACTAAACATTTAATAACACAAAATCTTTGAATCTTTCAGGGATTTTCCTTTCTCTTTGGGATCCCCTTAAATCTGGTGATTTTGGCTGTTCGTTCTCTGGGAACTTCGTATTTTGTTCACTGGCTGAAATGTCTGGATTCACGTTCTCTAGTACGTTTTCTTCTTCTTCCTCTTCATCAGGAGGAATGCACAGTATACACTGTCTGGAATATTTGAAGCATTTCTGGTGATCTTCTGATTTGCATGTTTTGCAGTGATCATGCTTCCATTCTTGTTTTCAACTTTGTATGGTGCAGGTTTAGATGGAGTAAGCTAAGCTGACAGTAATCTAGTGAGACTCCCCACAGGGATATATCGATCTAAAATCTGTGGGAATGGGGTCTTAGTGATATTTTACTGGCAACCTCTCCTCTTTTTTAGGACTTAATTTTTTATTCTTTCTCAAAGTACAGTTATTCAAACTGTGACAGTGAACACTAAGATCACAAGATACTGCAAAGTGCAGGATTTTAGTCACTTTTTAAAGAGACATTGAATTGTTAGAGCAACATTTAAAGTTTCAATTTGTATTAAAAAATGAGAGAGAAAGGCAACACAGTGCTACATTTTAAGTGATTTTATTCGAGAATCAGTTAAGACAACGTTGGATCAGTGACTGCTTATGTTTCACATTTTCAAAGACTGTTACATGCAAATCACAAATAGACTTTTGTGATAAAATCTCAGACACAGTTTATATGTAATTCTATATCGAACAATTATATTGGTTCGTCATGAAATGAGAATGCCTAGTGCGCATGCGCGTCAGTCGCTTGAGGCGGGAAGCGCGTGGTTAACAAGAACTTTCCGGGCGCGTATGTGTTTTGACTTATTTGTCAAAACATTTTGGTGTATTTTGTCTTTTTTGACAATACATCGTTTTTTCCAACATGCTGGAGAAATAGGAGCTATATGAGAAAGCCTTAAAAGATAAACAAGTGGCTGAAATAGTAAGAATTCAACTAGTGCTGCTGTGAAATCCACTAGTGCTGTTGCGAAGTCTACTAGTGCTGTTGCGAAAACCACAACTAACGAGGAATCTAAGATTCTAGAATTCCTGCTGAGTCAGAGCAAAAAAACTGACATCTAATTATGCAAAACTGGACATGTTATCATCTAGGATAACTGAAATAGAAGAGACGGTAAACGGGGTAGATGAATTACCCAACGCGTCCACTGACTATATGATCTTTCACTTTGCCACCGATAGTTGGCTGACCTCACAAGATGACTGGGAGTTCTCAGAAGATGACTGAGAACATTTCGAGACCAGAGAATTGCCAAGCACTCTCCACGGTCCGTTTCAAGAAGTTATGCACACCTCATATCAGGCACACGGACAGAATGGTGTCTTTGGTACAAGGCTCCATACCTATCGCTCAAGCAGCTAGCAAGATAGCTAGGATACAGTCATGAATGACATTGAAATAGGTGGTAGATGGAGCCAAAATGTCACATAAATGTCCTATAATATGTTTGCTTTGAAGTCTTTTTTATCACAGATAATAAGGATATATTTAAAAGTATTAACTTATTCCTCTACTGCTGTTGCATACAGAAGTAATTTTTGGAGCAATGAATCTCCTAAATATGATGAACTCTGCAAACAAATTTGGATTTGGTGTATCATTGTTGAATCATGTGTTCTAATATACCAGATATTTAAAATGAAGCCTTTGAGTCCTCACAAAGATTTTAGGATAATATTGAGTGGCAATTACATAATGTTATATTCACCGAGATATGTGAATATTACAGACTTATTTGTAACAAGAATGGCCAAAATGTTGTTGCTAATGCAGATGCTGGTCAAAACGTCTTTGATTTTACCACCGCTGGAAGGAACCTTGATGCTGCAGCATTCAGATAAAGTTCATTCTCTATCTATTAAAATGATGTTGCAAGTTATCAGGAAGTCTTTTAGAGACTGGGGGTTTTCAGAACTATCAAACAACATTTTTATGGCATCATTGAGAGCGAATACTAATTGCTAAATGTCATATTACAAGACATGTTTATCAAAATGGTTCAATTCTGTTGTTGTGAATGGTATATTAAACTAGAGGATCTGAGAGGCGATACCGCCTCCTTATATTGTACCACCAGCTGGAGTAAGCGCATTCTTATGGACCCCCCCCCCCCAAAAAAAAAAGGACACCACCACCAGTCTCTATAAAATGCAATCAACAAAATATGCAAAAAAATATAACTAAAATGGTACAATCAAGCAGATTTTCGAATTGACTTGCATTTGCCTAACATTGATTACTCCTGTGATTCTCTAGACAAAAGGCCTATTGGTTTTCCTTGAAATGTGTTGTCTGTGGTGCATATACGCTGACAAAAGAGAAAACCTAGGGGCAACAACAGGCACATCTCTGATAGTTTTGAAGATATGAGGGGCAAGAAAATATGCAAAGCTCAGTTCATGGTGAAAAAGTAGATCAAAGGTCAATTTGAATATCATAGTATATGAATTTCTATTCAAGTTCAATAGTAGCCATGGGCATTTCTTTGCCAATTTTGCAGATTTAAAGGCCAGAAAACATGCAAAAAGCAGTTCATCATAAAAAAGGTCAAAGGTCAAGTTCAAGGTCACAGATTGCTAGTGTATTACTTCCTAGTCAAGTTTAATAGTAACTATGGACCTATCTCTGCCAGTTTTGTAGATAAAAGGGAACTAAAATTTCCAAAGTTTAGTTCATGGTGAAAAGTAGGTCAAAGGTCAATTTTAAGGTCACAGTAAATTGCCAGTATATGACTTCCTATTCAAGTTTGCTAGTAACTATGGGCGTATCTTTGCCAGTTTTGAAAGTATAAGCATTAAAAAAATTGCAAAGTTCAGTTCATGGTGAAAAGTAGGTCAAAGGTCAATTTCAAGGTCAGAGTAAGATTACCAGTATATGACTTCCTATTCAAGTTCAATAGTAACTATAGTCTTATCTCTGCCAGGTTTGGAGTTAAAAGGAAAAGAAATTAGCAAAGTTCAGTTCATGGTGAAAAGTAGGTCCAAGGTCAATTTCAAGGTCACAATTAAATTGCCAGTATGTGACTTCCTATTCAACTTTAATAGTAACTATAGACCTATCTCTGCCAGTTTTGGAGATATAAGGGACTAAATGTTACAATTTTGGAGTTACAATAATGTGCCATAAATTTCCTACAGAAAAAATTAATTAAAATAAAGAAAAGGTAATTTTGGTTGAAATTCTTGAAATGGGAGGTGCTCAGAAGTTCCAGATGTTCAAATTGCATGAAATAATGTAATTTTTGACCAGAAGTTGTCTGCCTTGCAAAACGTTATGTTTTATTTTCCCGGGGTTCAAAATTTATTATACATTACCGTACTGCACAATTTGCTTTCACCACCACGATGTACTTTTTGATACAGCATAACTCGAAAACCGTATGGAATACAAAAAAAACGGAGACCACCCTCAGTGTTGGGCTTTACATACTCTACAAAATGCACATGTTTTAGCAGATGGTTCAAGACCTTCTGGTATTTTGTGGTATTTTAGAGCTATTTTTGACTACTCCAAATTGGGACTTATCGATTTGCAGGCCACTCATCACCCATTTTGCCACAAATGATTACAATATTTTACTCAACACTGGTGTAAGCGATATTGGCCTAAGATCAGCCTCTGTCACTTTTGGTTGGTTAACTTTTGGGACAGGTATTACCTCTGCAGATTTCCAAGTGTCAGGTACATATAGAGCTATTAAAAATTGCGCACAAGGGCTTGGACAGGAAGCCTGCAAAATCTGTGATGACCCAATTTGGAATTTGGTCAGGACCTATAGCCTTTGAGAGCTTAACATCAGAGAGAAGTTTTTCGACATCATGTAAGCTAATAGAAAATTCATCTGGCACTACATAGTTCTGTTGGACATTTTCAGCCGGTGTGAGAGGTGTCAAATTGCTACTAACACTTTGAAAAAATTAATTGATCTTTTTTACTAGAACCTGGTAATTACCATTTGATGTGCTATCAGCAAGTGACTCTAATGAACATTTATTGTTATTCAAACCTGTTAGCTCTTTGGATTTCTTTTACCAAGTGGAAGAGTCAGACTGTTTTAGTGATCCTATTTTGTTTTTGTAAAACGATGATTTCAGTTTCTTATTGGTTCTATTAACTTTGTTTCTGATGCTTTGTGAGAGTTTGGTGTCTTCCTCACTGAGGGCTTTCTGGCGCTGTTTGATAAGATCCTTGAAGTCGGTGGTTATCCAGGGTTTGTCGGTAGTGTGTCTTGCGGATTCTTATATTGGGAGGTACGTATCAAAGAGCTCATTCATTGTCTTTTCAAAGTATTGAAACTGCTCGGAACATGAGTTCATTCTAAAGAGTGGTGTCCAGTCAATTTTCGTAAGTTCTCCGGCAAAAAGAATTTTCTCATTTTCCCTGATGCACGAGAGTAGGTCTTTTCCACTCTGCCTCGAAGGATACGGTTGCGATTTTAAAAGAAATAGTCAAAAAGGACACAGTAGTGAAAACTGTACTTAAATTGGATAAGGAAAGTTCTTAAGTCATTTCAATTATAAACTGCTTATGTGTTTGATAACCAATAAAGTTTGAATCGAAACATGATTTCATGTTTTATTTTTGCATGATTTATTCTTAAAAGTCTCATTTCATGATGAACCAATATAATTGTTTGATATAGAAATCAAAAATTAAACGAAACTTACCCGCAAGCTGATGTTCGATTGTAATTCTATGAGACAATTATAGATGAGGAGATGAAATGCCTGTCCCACCCTCCCTAATTATGTAACTTATATGATGATACCAATGCAGACTATTATTAGGGAATGAAGTTTTGAAGATATCATGCAACAATGCTTCAAATATGACGCACATGCGCACTGTGCATTCTCATTTCATCTCCTCACCTATAAATGTCTCATAGAATTACAATCAAACATCAACTAACAGGTATGTTTTGTTTAATTTTTGAATTATTATTTTTAATTTCTTTTCAACCCAAGGTAGAAGTAATTCAAGGTGGAGAAGGATGTAATGTAATAGTTTGTATATGTTATGTGTAGAGTTCACGTCATCAGTTATACACTTGAGGTAGTACAGACAGAATAAAGAGCAGATGGTCTCTCAGACAACCGGTCACTTTATTATAAAGGTCATGTGATCACATGACCCTGTTTCCTATACTTTGATTGGTTAAATGGTCGATAGGCAACTCTTCATTTTGATGATGATATTCAGACAAAAAGTAATCGCAATATGGATATACTTTGGTGCATATTTCGTTGTGCGAACTGTTTATCTTCGTGCCGTTGAAAAGTGTGTAGAACAATCACTCTTTTAAAGGAGAAGGACACTTTCTGGAGACTTAAAATCAATAAAATACACACCCCTTTATCGTCCCTGATCTGTCAAAGAAGATTTTGATTTGTCCGTTTCCCACACTATAAAAGCGTAACCCGTATATTGTGGGATGGAGTTATACCGGTGTAACAGGGGAAGTCCGCTAGGAACCGTAGTCCACTTCCCATTAGTTTGTACAGTGACATTTGTCCCATTTCCTAATCCCATTACTCCAACTAACCCTAACATATACTAATCACCAACAACTCCTTGCTCCAACTAACCCTAACCTATACTAATCATTTGGGAGCCCTGACTTCCATTCCTGTTACACTGGCAGTGATGGCAAATCGGTTCATTATAGGTCTATCATCTATCTACAAATCTCAAAACTTCCCAGCAGGCATAGTTGCGTTGGATCAACGTTGAAAACAGGTTGATACGTTGAATTGCAGTTGATCTACCAAAATTCAAAGTAAAATCAGTTGATCCAGCCACGTCGAAACACCGTCATAATGTGACGTTGACTCAACGTTGTATTTTGGTCAATGACACAACCTTGCAGTTATGGATTGTAATTTAAAATATTAATTATTGAAAACATGATACTTTGTTTATCAATATAATAACAAAAGGGTTTTTAAGTAAAAGTGACAGTTGTTTTGTGTCTTCAGTTAACTAGTGAATTTTTTAAACTTGTTATTCAGAAATACATTCCAATAAACTGAATTCCTTGCAAGGTCAGCTAACACTAGGATGAATAAGTTGATGTAAATGTGATGGAGTTATAGTTCTTGGTAACCCGTCATAGATAGACAGGTTGAGGTGACTGTGACTTTGTCATATATATATATATATATATATATATATATATATATATATATATATATATATAAGAAATATATATATTAAACTAAACCTTGGATATTTTAACTTAAAGGCCGTAAATTAATACCGTACATACAGCATTGGTCAAAAAGGTTGTCCCACCCCCATTTCCATGTACTTTTATTTACAAATGATCACCTCACAGCCGTAAATTGTTAGAAATAGTGCTTTTTATTGCAGAAACCGTGTCTAACATGATTAATGGTTAAAAAATACAAACTAGTGGTGAAAACAACACATTTTATACCATTTAATAAAATTTATAAGAGGTACCCCCTCAAATCCACTGTTTCACTGTGACTTCTACAGATGTAAAGAAATGTCTATAAAATTGAAAAGACGCCATCAAATGTCACCAAATTCACACACAATTAGCATTAGGGTGTGCTCGTTAAGGATCACGTGCCTAATGGCGCGTGCGTCTACTGCGTATTGCAATTATCTCCTGTAGACGGCAAGACAAGCCTTCAACATGGGTAACAATTCTGTTATGTGGGATATTGTCCCATTCATCCTGAAGAGCGTGGGGGAATTGGTCAAGATTATTTAGAAATTGGTTCCCCTTTACAATGCACATTCCAATTTATGCCACAGGTGCTTAGTAGGATTAATATCAGGACTCAAAGACGGTTGTCCCATCCTTAGAGCCCTGTGTTTCTGCAACAAATCGTTTGCCAGACGAGAGCTGTGAGCAAGGGCGTTGTCACAATGAAGCCAGTTGCATCTCTGAAGTAATCTCTTGCAAATGGAGTGAGATATTTGTTAAGAATGTTACATTAAAATGCCCCTGTTACGTTTTGTTCCAAAAGGAACAATGTACTTATACCATGGGCTTGGAATGTTCTCCAAATGCGGACTGATCTAACAATTCAGGCGATATTATCCTACACACACCCTTCCAAGAGGCATTTTTTAACATGTCTATGGACCCTCTTTGACCATCGATGGGATACATGAAATAATTTGATTCTGCATCAAAATCGACTTCCTTCCAGTGATGGATGGCCAGGTTCAGGTGCCTGTGGGATCACTGAACGTTGCATTTTCAGCTGATATCTCATTCCATATTCAAGAACTGACTTTGGGGTTATCTCTAGGCTTTATCATGACTGCACACTTGCTCACACCTCTCGCCTGGCAAGTGTTTGTTGAAGAAACACAATGCTCTAAGGATGGAGCCAGCATCTTTGAGCCCTGATATTAAACTTACTAATCAACTGTGACATGAATTGGAGTGTGCAATGCAAAGGAGAACCAACCCCATAAAAACGTGGACCAACTCCCCCAACTTGTTGAAGAAATTTGGGACAATATCCCACAAAACAGAATTGTTGCCCGTGTTGGAGGCTTGGCGCGCCGTCTACAGGAGATAATTGCAGTACGCGGTAGACGCACACGCTGTTAGGCACGTGATCTTTAACGAGCACACCCTAATGCTAATTGTGTGTGAATCTGGTGACATTTGAGGACGTCTTTTTAATTTTATAGACATTTCTTTACATCTGTAGAAGTCACAGTGAAACAGTGGATTTGCGGGGGTACCTCTTATAAATTATACTAAATGGTATAAAATGTGTATATTATCACCACTAGTTTGTATTTTTTTAACCATTTATCATGTTAGACACGATGTCTGTAATAAAAAGCACTATTTCTAACAATTTACAGCTGTGAGGAGATCATTTGTAAATAAAAGTACATGGAAATGGGGGTGGGACAACCTTTTTGACCAANATATATATATATATATATATATATATATATATATATATATATATATATATATAAGAAATATATATATTAAACTAAACCTTGGATATTTTAACTTAAAGGCCGTAAATTAATACCGTACATACAGCATTGGTCAAAAAGGTTGTCCCACCCCCATTTCCATGTACTTTTATTTACAAATGATCACCTCACAGCCGTAAATTGTTAGAAATAGTGCTTTTTATTGCAGAAACCGTGTCTAACATGATTAATGGTTAAAAAATACAAACTAGTGGTGAAAACAACACATTTTATACCATTTAATAAAATTTATAAGAGGTACCCCCTCAAATCCACTGTTTCACTGTGACTTCTACAGATGTAAAGAAATGTCTATAAAATTGAAAAGACGCCATCAAATGTCACCAAATTCACACACAATTAGCATTAGGGTGTGCTCGTTAAGGATCACGTGCCTAATGGCGCGTGCGTCTACTGCGTATTGCAATTATCTCCTGTAGACGGCAAGACAAGCCTTCAACATGGGTAACAATTCTGTTATGTGGGATATTGTCCCATTCATCCTGAAGAGCGTGGGGGAATTGGTCAAGATTATTTAGAAATTGGTTCCCCTTTACAATGCACATTCCAATTTATGCCACAGGTGCTTAGTAGGATTAATATCAGGACTCAAAGACGGTTGTCCCATCCTTAGAGCCCTGTGTTTCTGCAACAAATCGTTTGCCAGACGAGAGCTGTGAGCAAGGGCGTTGTCACAATGAAGCCAGTTGCATCTCTGAAGTAATCTCTTGCAAATGGAGTGAGATATTTGTTAAGAATGTTACATTAAAATGCCCCTGTTACGTTTTGTTCCAAAAGGAACAATGTACTTATACCATGGGCTTGGAATGTTCTCCAAATGCGGACTGATCTAACAATTCAGGCGATATTATCCTACACACACCCTTCCAAGAGGCATTTTTTAACATGTCTATGGACCCTCTTTGACCATCGATGGGATACATGAAATAATTTGATTCTGCATCAAAATCGACTTCCTTCCAGTGATGGATGGCCAGGTTCAGGTGCCTGTGGGATCACTGAACGTTGCATTTTCAGCTGATATCTCATTCCATATTCAAGAACTGACTTTGGGGTTATCTCTAGGCTTTATCATGACTGCACACTTGCTCACACCTCTCGCCTGGCAAGTGTTTGTTGAAGAAACACAATGCTCTAAGGATGGAGCCAGCATCTTTGAGCCCTGATATTAAACTTACTAATCAACTGTGACATGAATTGGAGTGTGCAATGCAAAGGAGAACCAACCCCATAAAAACGTGGACCAACTCCCCCAACTTGTTGAAGAAATTTGGGACAATATCCCACAAAACAGAATTGTTGCCCGTGTTGGAGGCTTGGCGCGCCGTCTACAGGAGATAATTGCAGTACGCGGTAGACGCACACGCTGTTAGGCACGTGATCTTTAACGAGCACACCCTAATGCTAATTGTGTGTGAATCTGGTGACATTTGAGGACGTCTTTTTAATTTTATAGACATTTCTTTACATCTGTAGAAGTCACAGTGAAACAGTGGATTTGCGGGGGTACCTCTTATAAATTATACTAAATGGTATAAAATGTGTATATTATCACCACTAGTTTGTATTTTTTTAACCATTTATCATGTTAGACACGATGTCTGTAATAAAAAGCACTATTTCTAACAATTTACAGCTGTGAGGAGATCATTTGTAAATAAAAGTACATGGAAATGGGGGTGGGACAACCTTTTTGACCAATGCTGTATATTTAGCCATGAAACATGTCCTACTGCTAAACACATCCAGGCTAATTTCCCGCTGGGTGGGGTTGATATAACATTGTTTTCTGACGTTGATGTAACGTTGTTATCTGAGGTTGACACAACTTTCAAATCCAACGTTTATCCAATGTCTTCTCAATGTTATGGTTCAACGTTGTTTCAACGTTAAAACAATATAATTTGCCCGCTGGGTTGTGACTGCTTTAGCCGGTCAAATACTTTTCACAAACACACAAACAAACGCACAAACTACATTAACAGAATAATAAAAGGTACTCTAGAAGATAGAATTGTGCTGGAAGTGCTGTCAATGCCGTCGAATAGTGTAAGACATGTAGCTGCCAGGTCATTTTTAGCCGGAAGTACACAGGAGTGGAGCTTTGAATACCAAGTTGAAGCATTTCTTTTTGCCGATGGCATGGTAAGATTATATTTTTTTCTTTTGGCATTTTCAGCTGAGAATAAATGTAGTATGATATAAAAACATGCCGCGAAGCTTAAAGGTGCAAAATTGAGTTTATTTTCAGTCCAGGGCTCCGTATCTCGAAAGGTTCGCTATGTTGCGCACGTGCTGTAATAACCAGTCCGTGGTTATACACACTTTCTTAGAGTTACTTTTTCACCAATAAGTCAACTGAGACAGGCAGGTATAGTTTTCTGCTACATGATTTATTCAACCGACTGAAGACTCAGGTCTCTTCTACTATCTCTCTCTGTGATATCTATAACTCTCTAACTCCCTCCCTGTCACTGCTTTTATACATGAACTTCATTTACATTTTAAATTAACTTCTATGATTGACATGCGACTTGCCGTGCCTTAAGACCTTAAATTTTAATTGTGGGTACAATTTGCATTAACGAATATGTAAATCGCATATATGGAAATTAACGGTTCACTACACATATCTCCCTTTTTACGGAACAAAAATATAAACGCACGAAACTAAAATGGTCAGTTGAAATGGATAATCATGAAATATGCCCAGGTTGATGGTTTATTTGTGAAGCGATGAATTTTTTTTTTTTTTTTTTTTTTTTTTTTTTTTTTTTTTTGATCAATTATATTGATTTGGTTTCACTTGGCCGCTCCCCGTGAGTATACTCAAAGGTTCAGTTTTTACACCCATAAGACTAATGGAGCATGACGGAGTAGAGGTCAATCTGCAAGACCAATACTCGGACACTCTCTACCATCTAGGCAATAAAAGGACACACCAAAATGTGTATTTCTGCCACTTGTCAACATGCCACAGATGTCTGGAACCATGAGGGAGCATGCCATCAGCATGCTCAATGCTGGCTTGTCAGTAACAGAAGTTGCAGCATGCCTGAATGTGCATCATTCCACTGTCACTGGTATCATTAGGAACCACCCTTATGCACCATATCGCCTAACAAACACCTGTGGAATGTTCTGGATCAGAGTTTCAGCCATCATGTTCCAGCTCTCGAAAATGTTCGACAACTGCAAGAAGCACTCCAAGAGGAATGGGATGATACCCCTTAGGCCTCTATTGACAACTTAGTGATGTCCATGCGCCGCTGGTGTACTGCTCTGCACAAATTTAATGGTGTCTGTGAACTCAGGGTGTTGACCCCCATGGTGTATTTGATGCCCTAACTCTTGGACTATGCATTTAAACTTCCCCTAATGCTCTCAAAGTGATGTCTATTTGTCGATTAAAATATGCTGTTATTTTTGGCTATATACTCTAGTTCCATATATGAAAATGAATCTACATATTCTTTCGTGTGTTTATATTTTTGTTCAGTATATTTGTTCATAGGGGAATTCTAAATACCCTATTTGGTGAAGGCAATCTTGTTTGTTGCTGTAAGATGAGCATTCAAAATTGTATAATTGTAGTGTAGTATACTTGTTTTTAGCTATGATCCGATAGGAAAATATTTCCAGTGTCGAAATTTTCTTTTTTGTGAGAAATTAGCCTGAGATGCGACATTATGATACATTCAAGCGTGTCTTGAATTAAAATGACGCAATTTTTCCCCGATTTCTTAGGCTCGCTGACTTTCTTTTAGGCTGGTATTTTTCTGTACCTTTGAATAAAGATAATGTCAACACTGGTGTGTAGTTTATATATAGATTCATGCTTCTTGCCAAGTTCTGCTCTATTTTTGGAATGGTAATTTATTTTTTTTTTTTACTCTCGATACCGGCTCTCGTTGCAATATGGCACCAAACACGCGTTTGTGACACACAAAAACGCAGCCGCTGTGCTTTTAATATCCTTTTATCAAAATTGCATCAAGACTGCTGTGAACTGAAAAAAAGAATCTCCTCACACGTCCCTTGCGCTACACGTTTACATGTCGTACGATTTTTGAGAATTCGTAGACCTCACGCAGCGGCTGTTGATCGTGTCGAAAAATGTCTACATGCTGTCTGCGACCTGCAAAAGTTGCAAGATGGACGTGCTCCTCACCCAAGATATTCCACGTTTTCCACAAAGTTTTGGCCATAGACCAGATCAGGCTTTTGGATACACGTAGACGCAGTTATTATTGTGATTATTTTTGGCTGAATCGACATCAGACATCAGACCAAAATGACTGTCTATTTATCTAGAGACATATCTGTGAATATCTGAAAAACAGTCTGTCGCCCTGGTAGAGGGTACAGTGTAGCTGTTGTGCGGATTTGACACTTTCTCTACAATGTTGGAGAGTTATTGGATTATTTGTGAAAGGTGCCATTGTACGGGTATTTACTGCAATCGAGATTAGTGGGACCAAAGACGGACTTTTCCTCTATTATTATATAGACTGGTTGACCCGTTACACCCATGACAAAGATGACAATTTTAGATCAGAGTGCATTCATGCAAAAATTGCACATGACAACGACTTACAGCCTCGCTTTTTTTCACCGTGACATTCATTTTCGCGCTGTCGGTCGATACAGCAAGTTATTCTAAAACAAGTTGACTAAAAATAAGCACAATTTTGCAACTTCAAACTTCGTGACACGTTCTGATACTATGCACCGCGTATTTCTACAAGTATTCTCAGCTCAAAATACCAAAAGAAAAAGTATTATCTTACCATGACATCGAAAAAAAAGCTTCAAATTCGCACTCATGGCTCCATTCCCGTGTACTTCCAGCTAAAATGACCAGGCAGCTTCGAATCTTACACCATTTGCCGTCATATGACGCACACTTACGGCACAATCATATCTCCTCTGGTCCCCGAATTTTTTTCAAGTAATAAGTGCTTTAATTCATGTATCAGTTTATTATTTTTTAGAAACCCCTTGCTTTAAAGCCGTCTACGCAGAAGTGATGCCTGGGACCTGCAACGTTAAAGTGTCATTCCAGTTTGAGGATAAATACAGGGAACATAAAATGCATTTGCAACTCCAGAGGTGCGACGATGAAAACCTGAACTCGTGGCAGGTTGTGCAAGAAACCCGCGAAGTTGGCAAATTTGATAACCGGTATCTCGTTGATGCCTCAGAGAAAAAAAATCCAGTGAATTACTATCGTGTGGCAGTATCTTGGATGAGCAAAGTTCCGCTAATTTCTTACCTCGGCGATGTACGATTTAGCGATACCATTTCACAGGACCTTCAGCCACAAGAGCCAAGCATCATAAAGGTAGATTATCAAGGACCCTCGCTTAAAGCTTCTGTTAAGGTGAAATGCCAGGGTGATGTTTACATAGCATTACAGCGTTCAGAAGACACGGGCCCTAGCGGGCAGTGGAAAGAGGTCGCACAACATCCACCCAAATTCGCAGCCGGTCAAGGACAGGAAGAGACAATCAGAGAGATGGTGCTCAGCGACTCAGAGATGAAAAAACACAGGGGTTATTATTATCGTCTGTGTGTGAGTCGCAGCCAAAAATGGGAGTTTGCTGTGTTTAGCCAACATTTTCCTTTGACTCTTCCACCCCCTTGTGCTAATATCATCGACATGCTCCTGGAAGAAGGAACGAAGAAAGTCGTGGTGACGTATAAACTTCCGTACGCAGCCAAGGCGTTCATTAAGCTAGAGCGACAGGATAGCACTGCGGGGGGAGCGTGGGCGACTGTGTTTAACCTTAACACAAAACAGTCCCTACTTGGAGCAACAGATCTCAAATTGGTGGATTCCACGGAGAAAGAGAGTCAGAAGGAGTACCATTACCGTATAGCGACGGCTCATGATGGGAAATGGGAAGACGCAGTGTACAGTGAGCCGGTGCCGTCGCCTCCAATACCCTCAATTCGGCCATCTCCTCGTGCTAATATCACTGGCATGCTCCTAGAAGAAGGAACGAAGACAGTCGTGGTGTCATATAATCTTCCGTACGCAGCCGTGGCGTTCATAAAGCTCGAGAGACTGGATAACACTGTGGGGGGAGCGTGGGCGACTGTGTTTAACCTTAACACCAAACAGTCCCTACTTGGGGCAACAGATCTCAAATTGGTGGATTCCACGGAGAAAGAGAGTCAGAAGGAGTACCATTACCGTATAGCGACGGCTCATGATGGGAAATGGGAAGACGCAGTGTACAGTGAGCCGGTGCCGTCGCCTCCAATACCCTCAATTCGGCCATCTCCTCGTGCTAATATCACCGGCATGCTCCTAGAAGAAGGAACGAAGACAGTCGTGGTGTCATATAATCTTCCGTACGCAGCCGTGGCGTTCATAAAGCTCGAGAGACTGGATAACACTGTGGGGGGAGCGTGGGCGACTGTGTTTAACCTTAACACCAAACAGTCCCTACTTGGAGCAACAGATCTCAAATTGGTGGATTCCACGGAGAAAGAGAGTCAGAGGGTTTACTATTACCGTATAGCGACGGCTCACGATGGGACCTGGGCAGACACAGTCTACGGTGACCCGCAGCCATCGCCTCCAATACCCACAATTAAGGAATAGGAAGTAGCCGAATTCACGACTAAAACTTGGTTAAGTATATGTGCGTTGTCATCATCTCCCAAGTAAATCACTTGTTTTGTGCATTTTTTGCATAAATTTTGTCGGTCTGTATTGGCCACAGTCTTGGGGACTTTTGCACCAAAATTTTGTCCATAGCTATAGTTAACTAGATGGTGTCTATGGGTAGCCATCGCATATCCCCAAACTTCCCCACATTGTAAAGCGTTGCTCTCTCCCAAGGGACCTTAGGCCCTTGATATTTATCCTATAAGTAAAATTGTTGCAAATAATCTTCATAATAACAACATGATATAATATCCATGAAAAGACACTTGATGTAAAAGAATAATCATCCACCCTACTCCAGGGACACCCCTCCCCCCCCCCGCCCCCAACCCCCCATGCGCACATAATTATAAAATTTGACTGGCCCATCCCACATCCTTAATGATACATGAAGTCTATCAATCTAATGGCCAAAGGGTGGATGGCTGAGTTGACAATACAGACATTGTAAAAACATTGGTCCCCAGGTAAAGCCGTACCCAAGGGCGCTCTAAAATTTCGAAGTATCCATGTCCATCCCTGATGATTGGTCTAGAAGTTCTGTAAGTTTCAACTTCGTCACTCTAATGGTCAAGGAGGAGATTGCAGAAATTTCAGTGTAAAAAATTCTTAAGTGTCCTTGTACATCTGCACGCCATTTGATAGGTTTGCTAGATATGAAAACAAATTGTGCTCATTTATTTTGCTAAATGATTTTTATGATAGGTAAAAATGACGTTAAATATATATTATTGTGCAATATAACAATTAAAATCAAAGGAGAAAGGCACTTGAGGTCAAATTAAAGTAATTATTTAGCAAAATAATAGAGCATAATTTGTATTCATATTTAGCATTATTCAATATATGATATATATCAGTACTATAGAGAGAAAAAAGAAATAAAATTTGACTGATTTATTGATTGCAGAATTTTAAGCAACATTTAAGAAATTGCTTGTAAATGTCAATCTGCAACATATTTTAGTGGATATTTGTACTGACAAGTTATATAAAAGGGATGTTTATAAGAGGCGGATCAAGGATTACTTGAAGGGGGGCCATTTTTTTTTCTAAGAGTGTCAGGCCTCGGATGCGAAGCCGACCCTTGCCCCCTTGGTGTGGGTTCGGTATTTTGGAGGGCAAGCGGTGCCAAAATTACCAAAATTCAAATATCAAGAGGGGGATATTGATGTGTTTTTTTTTCCAAACACCGAAGGGGTGGGGGGGGGGGTCAGGACCCTTCTGGCATCTCTCTAAATCCGCCACTGTATTTATACATACATATGTATATAAGGGCTTAAGTGACCCTTAGTTTTACATGTACAGATACAGCAGATAGAGTCGTTAATACCCTAGTCCCACTAGAGGAGGAATGGGCTAGAATGTTGTCGGAATGAAAATTCATTGTATATTCCTGGATATTCGAAGTGCGTTCTAAAACTTCTGACTGCATTCCAAATATATGGGCCCATTCTTGTGTCCAGTAGGAATGTTTTGCTCATGCTTAAAACTTCGGAAGTGCATTCCAAGTTGAAAAATATCGAATGGCATTCTAAGTGTATTCTAACTGCACTACGAGTGCATTCTTTTAAGAATATTAAAATATTCTTCCGGAATTCCAACAGCATTTGAAATATTCTGATCGCATTTGAGGGAGAACCGAAATGGCAAGACACTTCAATCCTGCCAGAATGTTCCACATGTGCCTCAAATGAGCCGGAATGCAACTCGAATGCAATCTCAATTGCTGTCAGAAATTCTATTTCGGCCAGCAATTGAAAGAAACTCGGACAGCATTTGAAGTTTACTCTAAATATTCTGACTGAATTCTGACAGCATTATCGATATTCCTAGTGTGTTTCAACTACATTTGAGTTGCATTTGAGAGCTAATACACCAGAAATGTGCACTAATCATTCTAGGCGGATTTGAAGCGCATTCTGAGTATTCCGATGGTATTCTAATAACAATTTAGGTTAATTTGAAATTTCTTCCCGAATGTGGTGCGAATTTTGAAATATGAAAATTTTGAAAATTCTTCTTTCCGGCTAATTTTGTTTTGTTACTGCTGATTATGAATAAGTGTGACGGAGCGCGCCTTATGGCATATGAAGACATGAGTGTGTAGCACCCTCAAAGCAGTGAAATGAATTGTACTTTCAGCCGCAAATCGCGCAAGGTAGTAGTAGTTAGTAGTTAAATAGATTTGTTTTCGTGACATACCGAATATATACAAATATAATACATAATACAATAATATAATTAAGGTTAAAATAGTCCAGACTCTATATTTTGTTGTCAGGTTAAAAGGGCAAACAGTTATTTTTTTATTAAGATGTTTGACTGTTATGCAATTTTTTTAATTGAAATGTGTTAGGATCAGGAGTAGATTTCCGTGATACATAGCAAGAAAGTGCCATATGATAGCAGCAAAGACTTTTTTATTAACAAAGATAAGGAAGCACTTCTTTTGGTTTATACATTTTGAATTTTCCCTGTGTATATTTTTCAAAGGGTAAACCGTGCATTGTGCCTAAGAAATTTAAGATAAAGTAGTATCATTGAATTATGTTAACTAACAAAAGGGGGAAAATTAATTTTTATGCTATTTATATGCAGTTTATTTTTGTGTGCAGGTTAATAAATCTGTATTGTCTTGATATATGTAACCTTCATCATGAGGATCATTATTTCTCTTTTGCTATTGTGATTTAGAAGCTTAATGTAATGCAGTTTTACCTTAAACAGAAAATCACGTCATTAAGTCATAAGTAATAAGTGGTTTTGAATTATTTAATATAACTCGTAATCTTAAATTGTTTAGACTTCGAAAATTATGACAAGTTTTGAGCACAAAACTTATTTTGGTAGCAGAGTAATATGTTATAATAAAGTCTCTGTATGTAAGATGAGTCACTGTGGAGGTGAGGTGAGTCACATACTATAGAAACAATATCTCAATTTATGTTTACATTTGCAAATACTCTGTATTAAATAGTCTTTCGAAATTTCAATAAAGATTACTATGACTTTTTGAACCAGAACCGACCTGTTGTTGTCTCTCGCTCTCTTGTCTGATAACTGTGACTTTATGAAGTAGAAGCGAACGGTTTTTACGCGTTCTCTCTCTCCCTCCTCCCGGCACCGCTATGTTTGTTAACCGCCCATTTGATAAATACTATTAAATGTTGAGCGTTTTATTCCTTCCCCGCCCTCTTTTCACTATAAATTGTACTGGACACCCCCTACAACATTGTGTCATCCATAAGTTTCTCAATTTGCAAAATAAAGTATCTCATCACATCCCTTTTTTTGACCAATTATTTATTAACAATTATACAAAAGATTATTTTCAATTTCCATTCTCTTAATTGAATAAAGTTTTGGTTGATATTTCCTGAAAATCCCTGAAATTTGACCACAGGTGACCTTTGTCTTTTGACTTACTTTAATTGTCGTAATACACATAATATATAATGTGTTACTTGACATATTAGAGCAATCTTTGAAAAATTAAATGTGCCTCTTTGTGTCCACATTTAGCAAACCTATGAAATAGGGATAATTCCCCCCCCCCCCATTATTCATAAATTGAACCGAAAACTCCC
>NW_019775436.1:356862-442186 GCF_001039355.2 Lingula anatina
TTTAAAAAATAAATGTGCCCCTTTTTGTCCCCATTTAACAAACCTATGAAAAAGGGAAAAATCCCCCCCCCCCCCCCCCATTATTCATAAATTGAACCGAAAACTCCCTACGGCATTATGACAGCCATAAATCTGCCATATCGTACAATTAAATGTAAAAAATCATACATACATATTAAATATAAACCAATATATTTGGAATAATCTAAAACACTATTTTCCAATTCCATTCTATCAATTACATAACTTTTGGGTTCATTTTTCCAGACATGCCTAAAATTTGGCATTAGATGACCTCTGCCCTACATCTTACACTGTACTTTAATTGATTCATTTCACAAAATGTATATTTTTTGTTACTTGGCCTATTACGTATAGCAATAATTAAGCAAAATAAAATTGATTTTCTTTATCTGTTTATTTATTTATTTATCTAATGCAGAAATTTGCATTTTATGATTATATTACATGCCTACCCTATTTCGATCAGGTTGCGGTCGTACAATATTTCTTTGGTTCTGATTCTGGCATGTTACATGTTTTTCTTTGTTGCGTAGATGAGCACAAAATGCTACAGTTGAGACGAAGAGATTGCGATTTAACGTAATCAGGTCAAATCTCTTATCCCTGCAAGACTCAAGATTGTTTGCTATAAATATGTAAAATATATTCCATTGCAGTTGTTGTGATCGGGGGTATAGCTCAGTGGCAGAGCATTCGACTGCAGATCGAGAGGTCCCCGGTTCAAATCCGGGTGCCCCCTCTGAAAACTTTTTATTTTTTTTTAAATAAGTTGTGAATAAGAGTCGCTTCAAAAACGTAGTTGAATATCAACCAACTGGAAATTGTTGAAACTGTTATATGTTATTTATCTCGAAGGACAGAAGTTAAGACCTAAGCTTTCAGCGAAAGATGGGCCTAAAATGTCACAATGAAGGATTCTAATCACGTTTTTAGCAACATTTATGAGACTGCTTGTCCGAGTTTTCCGTCTCTAGCACTCCAACTTTAGCACTGTAAATAAACAATTTTTCTGCATTCTACTCAATACCAGGAGGACACGTCTTAATTTCCTAGCGTGATTGCATTCAGCGAGAGAAATATCTGTGAATACATAGTGAAAATGAATACCTCTCTTTGGTCCGGGTTGAGGGTAAAGTAGGGATGAGTTATACCCCCTTTACACTGGACGACGTCCTTTCTGCGTCCTTTCTGCGACCATGAAATTTGGCATCGCTGTGGTCTTGATAAGGAGGCACGAGCATTGATTTTGTATAAGAATGAATGCTAAATGATCGGCCATTGTCGGCACGTAAAGTATTATATATTTTTTAACGCTCAAATGGGGACGTACAGCTGGACGCAGAAAGGACGCCGTCCAGTGTAAAGGGGCCCTTAGCGCCTGGACTCGTACAACTCATAGAGAAGTATATCAAGAGCGTAGGCAGGATAATGCTGAGTGCAATCAGCTTAACTGAATGACACGTCTCCTCTTGCTTCCAACGTACTCGTAAAATCACCAGGTTTTCTATATTCTACATAACGCCGGGGGGGGGGCATGGTATTCAGTTTTAACTGAAGCTTAAAAGCTGATTGCACTCAGCAAGAGTCCCCTCCGAATTGTATCGTTCTACGCAGACTGATAGTTTCTATTGGAACGAGCCCTAAGGTTAGTTTAGGATCCAAAATAATTTGGATCCTAGGGTTAGTGCTCTCACAGTCATTTGGGTTGGAGGTGACAAGGTTGTCGCATTGCCCGTCTCAACTTGATTGTGACGACCTCCACGTAGGTCGGTTAGATCTTTTTAAAGGTCATTTTGTACTGAACGCCTTATGGCTGCTTTAGAAAAATTGGGTCATACCTTTTAAGTGCGAGAGGTAATACCATGACGCGGTTTAATGTGAAATAACATTGAAACATAATGGATAACTTTCCAGTTATCAAAATCTAAAGTTCGGGACAAAAAGGGCACTATGATGAAAAAAAGCGCTGCACGCTCAAATTAAAAGCGGCAACCAGCAAGCCTGACAAGCGCTCGTAAATTAATTAAACGTCAACCATCGGGACCAACAATCAGCCTTTTGGCACGCCACCGATCTTTATCTGGCCTCGGCTTTCTTTGAAAGGGTGTGCGGGTAGGGCGGCCGCCCTGACCCCCCATGCCCTGTAACCCGGACAACCCAGCTAGACGCGGTGACCCGTGAGTCCCACTCTGCCCCTGGGTCCGTTCTTTGTTCCGGATGACCGCGCCCGGTCTCACCTCCGTTAACATGTCCTGAATGCCACGGTTGTGGTTGAAGGCAAGCGCTGAAGCCCCCTTTACACTGGGCGGCGTCCTTTCTACGTCCAGTACGTAGTACAGCCTCGTAAAGAGAGTAAAAAAACTTCAGTGCCGACAACTGACCGATAATTGAGCATTCATTCTGCAACCAAAGCGTTGCTTGTGCCTCTTTTCTACGGCCATAGCGATGCCAGTTTCACGGTCGCACAAGGGACGCAGAAAGGACGCCGTTCAGTGTGAAAGGGGGTTTAAATAAGCCGTTACTGGCACCGGTCAAGAATAAAGGAGTGTATTTTAGTGAATTAATTTGAAAAAATTATGATCTCGTACATTTTGATAAGATACACGTGAAATGGCATTGTGAAAGTGAAATTAGGGAATGGATGACGAAGCCGAACAAAAATACCTGGATAATATTCTCATTATATTTCCCTAAATACAAAAGATACCAATATTGTCTCTAACTTATTCCGATTATAGTAAATATGCTGCAGAATATTTTATTATTTAATATATACCCATCATCAGAAACAACCTCCACGTGATTTCGTTCGGGTTTGAGATTATTTATTCTACAGCTGCACGCCCTAGCTGTTGGATGCTTTAATGAAGCACGTACTCTGCGGCAGCGGAGACCGCAATACAGATCCAGATCTAGATCTAGAATGCCGGAAGGAAGAACGTTGGCGTACGCGTGCACTGGTTCTTATATCTCACTGACATCTTACTAAGCGATTTTTTTCTCTATCTCGATCTCTCTTGCCCTCGCTCGTCGTTAATAACGTTGTTTTTAGTACCGAGAGACATCCGGCGCAAGTAGGCGGTTATTACTGACATAACAATCTGAGCTGTATATTTACGCAACCCTCTAACACAGTTTTCGTAACAGTTTATACTTACAATTTATTTACCCTCTACCAGGGCGACAGATTGATTTTTCACAGATATTCACAGATATGTCTCTAGATAAATAGACAGTCATTTGGTTCTGTTTTCCGTTTGTCCCTATATCATCTGGAAGAGGGTACAATTTAGTATTAGTATCTTGGTAATACTTTTTGTATTTTTTTAACTTATACTTCTGAATTTGGTCAAACCTAAAACAACATGCTTTATTGTAGAGAGACTACAATCAAGCTGTTGCTCACGGTAGCTAGACATAAACTAGATTTCAGATAAACCAAGCGAGAGCGAAGCTGCACAACTCACGCCGCCTTGGTAAATCAGGTAAATTCAGACGACGGAAAAAATATTTGTCCAAAACAATTTTACATACTGCCTTTGAATTGACAAATTTCGACTCTATATACGGACACATTTCTAATCCATAGTAGCTTCATTACCGACCTAAAGAGCAATACGATAAATAGTTCAATATGTAAGCTCTAATTGTGGTAGTTATTAAAGCCCTTTTTTATGTCGTAGGCTCTATTCAGGTACACTTGGCCTATGGCAGAATCAGACATAGCTTGTTCGGCAGAACAGATACCTCACGCCAATACGCTAGAACCCAGAGTGATGCGCACAGTCTTTACCTCGAAACTCGGGGTGAAATTCCAGTCCTCGTCAAAATCCCTTTAACTTGAAAAACATATAACCTTGCACGGGGGTTCAGAGGTTTGCGTCAGGCCTTCGCGCTCAGATCCGCTATTAGTTAGCGATAATCTTGGCCCAATCGCATTAGTTTTGCCAAGAGTGATGTAGATTGGGTTCAATTCCCGGTAATAGCGTGACAGGAACCCAAGCGCCTTGTTATTAGAGGCAATATCTGATCTCATCTTCTCGAGGGAATGAGCACGTGCTGTCGGGAGAGGGTAGGGACTGCACGGAGCGATACGGCGATGAAGTGACACACGAGGCGGCGAGGTCGATAAATCATTGAACTTCTACGTGCGGCGGTGCACGAGACCAGACGAACTGGTTTAGACGGGGCTCGGCACGGTAAAAGTCGCTGGCCGGTTTCCACTTACACTGCCTGTAGTGAGATTCTCTCTCTCTGTGTGTGTGTGTGTGTGTGTGTGTGTGTGTGAGAGAGAGAGAGAGAGAGAGAAGAGCATTTTTCTCCACAGAATACTAATTGTTTTGTTTTCTATTTGGTGAAAGCCAGCCACCTAGGTGAAGTCTGTCTGTGTGTGCATATGTCACGTGCGAGTAAAGATACATGTTCACGTATGTCATTTGGCCTACTTCATTACTCCCAGATGAAGATTGCTTACAACGAAGAAAAACAGAATAAGTCTGGGAACTGTCCTTAGAAGAGAATCTGATGATACTATTTGAAATGAATTACAAAGAATTCCCTTGTATTTTTTTCGTTGAAGAGCATTGGATGCAAAAGATAGTAGCTGACCGCAAAAAAAAAAATGAAAAATGGTTTACCGTTTAACGATGAAAAAATCTGATTTATCCAATTGCTCATTAGTATTCTTATGATTTTTGCTTTAAAATTTTTCCAAGAAATGTATTTTGATCGTGCTCTTGATTCGGTTATTTTACCTAAATCACAATTTAAAAACCGCCTTTCGCAGGAAATAGGAGAGGGGTTGTTAAACTTACATTACCAGCAAAGTTTTTTCATTTGTTTGAACATGTAGGTTGAACTAAAATAGATAGACAGTAACGTTGCACATTTAACCATACATGTAGTAGCGCGTTCAGAGAGATTTTGAGATCGTAAGGAGAATGAATTTTCAAGAACTATCATATCACATCTGGGATCTGGCATCACAGGAGAAAATTATAACTCTTTGCTTAAATATGTTTAGAAACACTACTTCACTAATCGAATAATATATCGTATGTCTCACACCACTGATGGTGATGGTACTGGGTATAGGATATTCTCTCCATCATCCCGTGTTTCTGTATTTCCAGCCAGTCCATTTTCTCTTAGCCAATCTCGTATTCGTCCCCTGGCCGCAGCTAATATAATCGTGAGTTCGGTTTTGAAACACGCCACATTCTCGTTTTATGAACCTAATCAATTGCAAAACGAGATTATTTTGATACTGAATACGCCGCCAGCTCTTCTGAGGCTGTCACGGCTTGCGGAATAAGGGCAATGAACTCCTGATCCACAGACGGACGAATTATTTTTCCCCATATTTTACCCTCGTGTTACAACCAAGCTGCTGAACGTTTCCATGTATCTTTCAGGTATACTGTATATATTATGTTATAGGCCTATTTAATAAATATGCCCTGATTGTAAAGTAGCTCTAAATTATTTTAAATAATATTTATTTATTTATTCAAAACAGTGGGGCTGTATCATGAATTCTCTCTTCTTCCTCTTCTGACAAGATAGTTAGGTCTCACTGGAATCGCTGGAAACACTCCTCTTAATTAGATTTTCACAGATTTTCGTAGATAACAGTAAATATTTTACAATTTAGTAAGGAACTGTTAGGTCTATCCTTTTCTGTACGTAAGAGAGATTAATGCTAATATCCCTTAATTGAGCAATCTGTCAACACAAATCGAGGGACTTGTCTTTGAAGAGACGGCTTGTGAGATCTTGGATCGAAAAAGAACAAAATAACGATTTTTTTTTGGTGTCCTTTACAACACATTAGCACTTTAAGACCAACATTAAATCGCGATAAAATTATTTTCCTAAGATCACAGTTTGCACTTAACTTAAGCTAAGGAAAATGTTGCATGTCACCTTTGGAAAATGTATTTTTACA
Organism: Lingula anatina; assembly: GCF_001039355.2. The sequence continues at coordinate 362,834 of NW_019775436.1, forward strand.
GGGGTGTCATTTTCATAAAAGGATGTAAAATACATATGAGGTAAACAAGACGACAACACCATATACAGTAGCCCATTAACTGTAAATCAATTCACGTGCGTATGCACCAATATCTTGTGTAAACGCACGTGTATTAACTGTAAAACAATTCACGTACGTGCATATGCACAAGTCATTTGTGTGAGCGTATGTGCAGAAAGTAGAAATATATACCCGCTCTTTTACACTGTAATTATGATTCGTGGAAGAAAAAAAAAGCAAAAGAAATGCAGACAAACTTTCGGCGATTGCATTTTTTCTCGTTTTTTTTCCTATTCGTTCCCTTCAAAAAAAAAAAAAAAGCGCAAAGCATTGAACCCATTGGCTCAGTTGGCTGAGTAGGCAGATAAATCCGCATATCGATGTGTTGCGTCCAATATCGTTTCTTTGCAAGCTCATAAATTTACGAAGGATTTCAACAAAAAAGCACGGTGGGACTTACAAAGAGGTCTCACTGCGCACCAGACGATAAAATTCCTCATTAATCGTCGCCTGATAAAAATGCCTTCAGCCGCGTTCACACTTGAGTTGTGTCGGCGTACCTTAATACGAACCATCCCAGCAGGCTGTCTTGGGACGGTGTTGAGGAACAGAGTCTGCCCTGGGCTCATTCCCAATGAAAGAATAGTTCTACGTAGATCGACCCAACTTCTCGGGGACTCTGCCCTGGGCTCATTCCCAATGAAAGAATAGTTCTATGTAGATCGACCCAACTTCTCGGGGACTCTGCCCTGGGCTCATTCCCAATGAAAGAATAGTTCTACGTAGATCGACCCAACTTCGCGGGGACTTTCGCTGAATACAATCAGATTAACAGATTAACACTTCACTTCTTGGAGTTGAGAAGAATGCAGAAAAGCTGGTGGTGATATGAATACGTTGGAAACAAGAAAATCCGTGTTTATCTGATTGCGGAGTTGGACCGATGTACTAAGAGTGACAGTTTTATTGGGAATTGCCCCTTAGATTATTATGCCCTCTGGGCACAGGGGTCTCTGTTTTCTAGTCTGTTTCAGAATTGGAGGAATAGATTGCTTGCTTGGTATCTCATTTTAAATGGATTGCCACCAATTTGTATTTGGGTAAACTTTAAATTCAAGACTAATAGTTAAGACCAATAAACATGCTAATGTTTTTACAATCGCCTGTTGATCTGGGTCGGATCCAACTTAGGTGGGACCATCTTCAGTGGAAACGCGGCATTAGATTCATTTCCGTTGTAATTTGGACGCCATAAACAGAGATGGACTGATTTCCTGACTGGGGGGGAAAAAACAGAGGATGTCGCATGTTGCTTTTTACCGCCTTGATTCACTGCACGGCGTTCATGTCGTCTGCTGCCGAGAGCGCTTTAAGATCAATATCCGTGTCTTTCTAAACACGCACGCACACCTCTCTGTTTACTGCCGACGGAGCCACTCCGCGCCCGGCCAACCCTTGCCCGCGTGCCAGACGCCGCTCCGCACCGACAGCGACGTCTCCAGTTTAACAGTGCATACAGCCTCGACGTGTCCGGGTAAAAAACGTGAACCACAATTATCAGTGGCTCGTACAGAGAAAAGTTGAGCTAAGCGCGGCCAAGCACATTTATGCAGGTAAAGGTAGCTGATGTGCGTCAAACACTGCCTGGGTGGAGGAAAAGAGAGAAAAAACAGCTCCTGGTCCTTAATTATATATAGAGAGTTTTCCACTCCCCCTACTGCCCTAAGCCAAGGCCTCCATCATCGCTTTCATTATCCCTTCGTTCCGCTTGACTCGCAGGGGTCATTCACCGGCAGCGTGAAACATTTAATGGGATACGGAGGCGGCAGGGTATCAAAAGCGAAGTTCAGGCCGGCAGTCGTGCCTCTCGGCACGACAATACCGCGGTTTGTTTGGTTTAGTGAGCCAGACGGAATGCTGACCTTTGACCTCAGAGTGCGTCACGCGCTGTCGTCTCTCGCTGTACACTAGGCCGGGCACACAAGGAAGCGTCGCAATCGGCTCAGTGAGGTCGCCGCCGCGAGATCGCCTACACGGTGGAGTGACTTAACGCGAAATAAATTTATAAGAAAATTATAAGGAAAAAAAATAAGACGAGAAATACAAGCGCTGCTCCGCGGTGAGGACAGGTGTAAAGAACAAGGTGGAAGAAAAACGTGATAAAAATGTCGAGTAGGAGGGGAGATATTTTCTCGGGAAATTACTCCTTCGGCCCCGAGCTACGTGCCGAACTCGAGGAGTACCTTCAGCCTATCTACAAGGACGGGGAGATGCTACTGGAGGTTGAATGCGGTGAAAACCGCGGACTTATGTACGTTTCTCGGCTGTGCCAGGGAAGCAAGGGCCCCTGTGTTTACTTTCAAGAAACCTGGCTCACGCCGAATGAGTTTCAGTACATCAGCGGCAGGGAGACCGCCAAGGACTGGAAGAGGTCAATCCGACACAAGGGACGGAGTATCAAACTGCTGCTGACCAAGGGGATTTTGTCTGTGCACCCGTCAACGTGCGATTGTGAAGGCTGTCGAATTAGTTCACCCGTGGTAAGTACACTGCTCGAACGTGTTCCGTCAGTGCAAATGACGATTTGAATGTTTGTGTGATTGTTTGTTTGTTTATTTTGAATACAGGCCATTGGAATTTCATATATTGGTGTTATAATCTTGGTGAGACACTGAAAAAATTGTGTAGATAGACATGAGGAGGGTTAACTTCATTTGGAAATTTTATTAACCAGTATACGATCTCTCTCTCTCTCTCTCTCTCTCATTTACGAAAAGGAAATGATCTAGTAATCTATACCACTCTCATAAGAGGCGTCCCCTCCTACATCAATTCACCATAGTTAAGATGGTGTTAAGCACCGATAGCATCACGCTACGGGTTACCTGCGGCGGTGCCTCGGACGGTTAAAATCAAGACCGTACCCGACGACGACAAGCCTCGGGACCTATTATTACTCTCGGTGCGTGTCGATGTCATGAAATACGATAGCGTTCATACGGGCGGGAAGACCTGACGCGAAAACGCACTCTCCTATCGCGTAGCAAAATAGAGGTATGTCTTGCCTTCCACGATCGTTTATTTAGTTAGGGTGTCGGCAATTTCTGAAAGCCGCCTCTCCGCCTCCGCCAGTTAACCGTTTTCCCGAGCTTGAATGTATTTCCCACACGATATCATTACAGGTAGAGTTTCACGTAAATATGGCGAGGTGCCGTGTACCTGGTATGGGGCGGTCTTTTATTAAGCGAGGCGGGCGTGTGTGGACATTCTTAATACTTACCACGTTCGCAAAATAGTCCCTTCAGCAGTGTTACGTAGGGGCGGTGTTTCCGTAGGGCAAAATTGCTAAAATATCCTGTTTTATTTTAAATAACTAATAATGAAAACAATAATAATAATTTAAGTTCAAATTATCCGATGTAGAATATAAACTGGACAGCCAAGATGAGGTCATGTTTGAGTCGAAAGGTGTGAAGAAATTACGTCACCGTGGCAGTGGAAAGAGCCCTGCTACGACGTATATTTCCACACCTTTTCATTGTTCTGTGGAAGCTGTTATTCCGCGATAAATCGCACTAACTCAAAGCACACAGCGCGAACGGACGCGGCGGCACAACGGGGCTTAAAGCAAATAAACATTTATCTTCATAATCACGTTTTCCGCTCATAATCGCCCGTGCTTGGCCGGTAACAAAGCTAGGCGGGCAACTGGGGGGAACAAGACAGCGCGTAATCCTCTTACCTCGCACGTGCGGCCCGTCGCGTTCAGTGTTGTGCTAAAGGATATGCCCTTATCCGGCCTTTAAAAGACCCTTTTAAAAGACCCCATCTGGGAGATTCCGGCCGGATAGTACTACCGTGAGATGTATATGTGTTTATAAGACCGGAACCGGTTAAGTCCCGTAAATTTTTGCCCGGTTATTCCCGCGGATATTGGACACCATGGGAGGGAGAAGATTACATAAAATGCAGCGCGTCGAGGAATAAATTAACCGACACCAAATACACTCTCTCAATTTCATTTATTCACATACTATCAGAAAAAATCGTAAACTCTTATTGATATTATGTTTATTATTATTCTAGAATTACACTAATTAGACTAAAAGAACAATTTTGCCATAAAATGATAAGTTTATTTGTAACTGGACATGATGAGCGAGCTCAAAATACATATTGATAGCAAAACAAATAGTAATTTGGGCATATTTGAGGCTATAAAGTTTAAAGCATATTACTATTATATCAAAACACACCCAAAAAATGTGACACGAACTTGGGATCGGTTGGAAATAAGGTGCATTAAAATTAAGCGAAATGGAGTATTTTCCAAGCCTAGTTGAAGTGAAACGTGAACTCAATTTACAATTTATCATATATGAGATGTATGTGACTCCGTGTAAATAGTGCACTTACTGATATATGGACACTGCCCACGGATAATGGCATTTTCATCGATTTCTACGTATATAGTAATATTCTGGGACAGCGGCTCAGAAACCCCAAAATGAAACATTTAGTGCTCGGTTAAGTGTAAAATACATTTATCATGCTATAACGTACGTGGGTCACCCAAGGTGTAGAAAACGTATTACTATGTCACGTTTAAGTGTGTTTTCTCTCCACTTAATAAAACAGAAATAAACATTTACATTGTTCAGAGAGTGCTCACCTTTAAGCTGAAAATTATTCAATGACATAACAATTCTTCACGTAATCCGCTTTTGGTCTGCTTGTAATGTTATGGCAGGCGGCTCTTAGAATTTATTAGAAGCAATTTCCAGCAAGCAAGCTTTTTGGCTTGGGTGGTATGCATTTAATCGTATAGAAGGCGTTTTTTCAGTGGGAGCAGTCGGAAGCTCTTGTAAAAACTTTTAAAGGCAACGCGGCGCCGTATGTGGTTGCACAAACGTTTATCAATGACAAGATGGCCGCCTCAAAAGTGCACTTTCCGTAGATACTTCAACTGCTGAGACGAATATCCTTTTTTTGAGTTTACTACGTCCAAGTCAAACTTCGGCAGTGAGGAAACATTATAAATTAGACGCCGGTGATTAGAAGGGCAGCTTCCGTAACTGAACGGCGTGTGCGACGCCCTCCTTTTCCTCCGTTGTTTTAGGTGGTAGCGGCTGGGTTCTTTTTTTTTTTTTTTTGTGTTGGTTATAATGCATACGGCACTGTGTGTACGTGCGTGCTAGAGACAGAGAGAGAGAGAGAGGGGGGGGGGAGGGGGGCTTTGACAAAACCTCAAAGTATATATTTGAACGAATCACGTGCCAAAATAATGCCCAGTGCTTATGATAGTTTAATGACCAAACCGTGCATTGAACTCGTTTTATCTCACTAGATTATCCATTCACGTACAGCATATAAAACACCCCGTATCATTCAAGTAGTAGTACTATATACTATTGTTTAGCTCTATATACATACATTTTAAGGAAATAAAAAGAAAAGGAATAACAAACGAACTCAAATTAAACTTTAGTACAAATGACGTTCATGCTAATAAATTGTCCCATCCTATATCAAAGGGGACATTTTTGATAAACCAGTGATCATGAGCTCCCTCGGGCCCGCACGTTTCGCGTGTCACGTTCGCCCGATGTTACGCATTGCGGGACGCTTAGGAGATAGAGCTCGCAGCCGGTAACTGTTTACGTCGGAGCTTGTCTGTGTCGCGACCTTTCAGCATCGGTGCAGTAGCGGTGCACATTTTATCTGCAGAAATATTTGAAGACAAATTTAAGCTGCGCTACATTTAATCAATCAAACTGAAAAGAGAAATTGGCGATGAAACTTTTGGAGTTTTAAGGAGTATGACGATTTTAAAGTGTTGATTAAGATTTACTAGCTTTGCTTATGTCACAATATGTTATTACAAATTGACAATTTTCCAATCATACAAAATTGCCGTAGTAAGCGACGTGGTATTTCCTTTGTTTAATTTCCTGTTCACTACCACCCCTCCCCCCCCACCCCATTTTCAATCACCCATTGTTTGTCCCGATGTGCATACTAATTAATATAGGATTGACTTTAAGATAAAAAACAACAACAACAACAACAAAAAATAGAAGAATAGAATAGAAAAACACTTCGATATACGTCAGCAAAGGAATCGGTAGGTCATATCGTTGTTTGTTTGGATTTTTGTTTACGCCTAAAATCAGCCGTCGTCACTTTCGTTGGTTGTTGTATGTTGTATGCATGTATGTTGATAGCAAAAAAAGGGAAAAGAATAATGTTAAAAGAAATGCTAATGCAAAAAGGTGTCTGTCAATTGAAACCGAATGATGACCAATATGAAGTACGTGTGGATTTGAATGAAAACGAGTTCACGCGAAATGGAGATCACAGGAACAGGAGGTAAGATGCGGATATTTAAAATAAATTATCCGTAAACTCGTTGTAACGAATTCGTAGTTGATGTATCAAATAGGTCGTAATGGGCTAGGCCATTTTATAAAGAATGACCCCTGAAGGAAAGGCGAGGGGAGTAAAAGAGACGGAGGAGAGGAGGGGTCGTGCAATAACCACTTTACTATCAATACCAGGTCAAAGTGACTTCCACAAATTGCTCGTTTATATATCTTTATATGCATTTCACTGACTTAAATAGACAGTTTACTTTTATGGGTTCACAAATGCGTCCTGGGTATGCCCTTTTCGTCCTAACTGGACGAAAGAGTGGAATCTGCACTTGAGGGTCCCTTCATACCCGTGCCAAACTTACTCCGTCAGTCGACTGAAACACGTCATTTGACGTCACCCGTCAACCGGGAGGCTTATTTTGACGATACGCTGGGCGTCTTTATAGTATGAATGGCGACTTGAAATGGCGCATTTTAAACAAAGTTTCGGTTTCGGTTCACAGTTTGCAGCTTGTAATAACAGCACCACATTTATTCCTCAAGGACACAATGGAATTTTGCTTTTGCTGTTCTTCCTCTCTTCTCTCTGCAAAATATTTTGATGAATTTACCGTTCGATGTTATAATGAAACGGCCGTGAGTTACAGCACGATCTGCCTCGTTCTCGCCGACTCTCTAGCCAGGTGCAGCATTTATTGTTCGAAATAGCTGGGTTATGTCAGAAATCAGTTTATGTTAGCTGCTATTGAATTGGAGGATAGGAGCCGTGAGCTGACCGTGCCTGAATACTTGTTTTGTTTTTACATATATATGTGAAGTAACTGCAAATAAAAAACTGATAATCACTATGGCATAAGGTGGGTCATGCAAAAAACGCCAGCATATATCAATAACGCCATTAATTAATGGGAAAAATTGGACTGCGTCGTTTCTTTACGGTCGAAGACGCAAACGTGACGATTGTCTGACTTTCCGGTGCACCGTGACAGAAATGAACGCTCGTCACGCGCCAACCACCACAGTGATGCATATTTATTGGGGAAATTTGCCGCAGTAACGTGAAAGTCACGTATTACCCGACAAAACGACTGTTCCCTCTTTGAGCGTGTTTTACTGACACTAAATGGCGATTATGACAATATGAAGAAATGGCAATTTTTCGTAGAAACTTAAGAAGTATATCAAGTTGTTTTCATCTCAACTGTTTTCATTTTCGTTTTAAAATTCCCAATTTTAGAAAGTCGATCGCGTCTCCACATTCTTATTTTATTGGTTCCTCTTATATTAATTTTTAGAAAAGTTAAAAAGAAACATCGGGCGTGGCCCTGTAATAATGCTGAAATACAAATAGCGACACTGTAATTGTATTATCATTATATGTTGCTCTGGGGAAATCTCCCAGGCACGGTATAAATTTCACTTGCACCTACGTGCGGAGACGATGATCGGATGTTTGTGCATGCGTAAATGTCGACAGGCGTCAGAGCGAGAAGCGGGACGCTCGTGCGTCAGGACCTGAGCGACGAGGATTGGATGAAGCCTCCGAACGTGACTTTCCTCAGACAAAGGAGAAGCGAGATCCGCCTGGCCTGGCGACGCAGTTATTCACGCGCGTTATGCAGAAACTCGGCATTTTGGGTCGGCGCGGGTGAGGAAAGAGCACGCTTCGGGACCCTTGGAACGCCATATCAGATGAGATGAATGGAATTTGACTTTTTTTTTCATTGAAGACACTCAGCGCGTCAACAGTCGAAAGATTTGAAAAGTGTATTTAGACAAAAGTTGTAGGAAAAAAATTACTCAATCGTGTTTGTTGGAGTGTACTTTTTATTTCTCTTTGTCGTTAATCCAACCCCGACACTGCATACGAAAGTTTTAGGAATATGCACTAGGTTAGCGACTCATCATAATAACGACCATTTATCATCTCCAAGTATAGAAATCTAAACTATTAATGTCCCATACATGCATAGAATTAGTGCTCCCCGCTAGATACCGCGCGCTCGACACGTCGTCCCTGTCACCTTATTGCACTCTTCCAGCGCGGGGACGGCCCTGATGACGTCATTGCGGGGTTAAATGACGAGTGATGGTACTGCAGCCCAGTGTAACAGGAATGGTAGTCCTAGGAATGGAAGTCCGGGGTCCCACGTGATTAGTACAGGTTAGAGTTAGTCGGAGTATTGGGGTTAGTATATAAGACAAATGTCACCTGTACAAAGTAATGGGAAGCGGATTACGGTTCCTGGCGGACTACCATTCTTGTCACACAGGTCGTCATATACCTGTTGTGGGAGTGCTGGTGTTTGTTAATGATGTCAGCGGCCCTGCTCGAGCACCCTGAGTTTTGAGGCGAGGATGGTGATTTTGTAAACTGATTAGAACTTCTCCACGGACCGGTTTCGCGAAATATCTCGAGACTAGAATTTGAGACTAAAATAAAAAAAAAAAAAAAATCAGTCCTCTTTGCCCTAAGATAAAAAAAATATATCACCAATAATAGTCCACTTATGTGAAATGTTGCGCCTTTTTTTAAAGGGAAAGCAAGAAATTGTAACTAGTTTAAACCAGTGGTTTATCATCTGCCCATTTGTCATCTTGAATCGAAACCTAAGGGTGGATGATCGAATCGCATTAGCTAGTGCGGTCTAACTCATTCTGAACGGCCTCTTAATTTTTTCTTATATTTCCTCTTCCTCCATAAGATATTGATAAGTCTTATGCTTAGTCTGCATAGCGGGTCCTTTTATCGGGACTGTGACATCGATGCACGTGATGTTTACGTCATGATGACGTCAGACGCGCACTGACACTTAAAATGTAGCCTTAAAATTTCGGGTGTTTGGCGGAGGCTCTGTAGAACATTAAGCTATCCAAGAGAGTTCTTTACAGAGACTTCTCTTTGTTTTATTTTGTTTTCATTATTTTCTTTATCCAGATTTTATGGTTTTGGCAAAGTACAGGGTACCCATTACTTAATCGTTTAAATGTTGGTTTTTTTAATGTCGGATTTAAGAATTAAAGAAAATAAAGAGGAATAAAAAGATGCAGCAAAAAAAAAAAGATTTAGATGCTAATCACAAATTTAACCTAACCGGGTTAACCAAGAGAAAAAGAATCAAAAAGACAATTAACAGTTCAGATGATATCAAAGACGGACAGACAACGTGTATGTAGCAGTGATAAAATAAATATAAAGTGGGAAGTCAACATCAGATTTTGCGGTATTGAGGTCGTCGTTATGTGAGTGTTTCAGACCGTAACCAGTACGTTAGTTTGGTCTTCGGTGTGGTGGTGCGGCACTATTGTCTCACCCGCCAAGACCTTGTGTTCTGAATATTAAAACGTAACTTACAAGTCATTGACCTTATTTTATGGAAAGAAGCATCGTGTCAAAACCACCAATTTGCATGTGGATTCAAGAGGCAAGTGCGAGATTGATATGCCGCCCGTTATATGTGCTGTGGCCTTTCTCCACTGCGGACTTTCTTTGGGCGTTTTCATTTAATCTTCCTTCTTATTGTATTTCTTTTGGGTAAGCAAATTTATAAATTTTTTCTGTTTTTTTTTTTATTTTACTTTATTTTATTCTTTACAATTTATATTCTCTCCCCCTCTCGTTTTTTCTTTTTTTGTATATCTTTCTTTATTATGAATATCGAATGGCATAAAACAAAATTAATTTATTATACAAAAACAAAAAAAAAAAAAAAAAAAAATATGCTGAAACGCCAACCCTTATCAATCTTTAAGATAATGTGAACACAAATTTCTCATATTAGTCAAGCGACTGGATATATTAGCCAAATTTAATGTTAAAAAAATGTTTTTGACCATTGAAACAAATAAAGGTTTTTGCGAAATCGAAATACTTAACGTTTTATTTATCCAAACCAGAGTCTGTTAAGCATTTGGCTGAAATTTACAGAGGCTGACATTGCGTCTTGTTTCATGAAAGGTATTAGAAGAGATTTTTTTGTCTTAATTAGAATGATTTTTTTTTATTGAGGTGGAAAATATTACTTGAATGTGTAGTTTAAAAAGACATGATAATTTAGGCTTCAAAGAGATTATTAAATTGAGGAAATCACGTAAGGTTATTTCATTTATTGACGCCTTCTCAGCTTTCACCTTGCCAGACGACAGTCAGGGTAGGCGGCCGGACATAACAAGACTGGACGCATGAGAGCAAACGTCACCTCGTATTAACATATCTATGGGTCATTTCGACGGTCGTCTGCTTGTGGAAGATGAAGAAACGTGCGGAATTCCACGTCGAAAATTGAATCAGTTCCGTCTGGGGAGGCGACTGAGGAAATCCGTTAACGAGAAACCCTGGCACAAGTCCGTTCACCTCGTGACATTGTATGAAGTGCAGTAAGTTCGCCGTGGTTGAAATGCTTACGCGTCCCCGTGACTCATACCACTCTGGTGCTGTTTTATAACTATCAAGATAATCCAAGTCCGTCAACATAGGCCTACTCTTTAGACTTCAGATCTTAAGAACGAATTTATATCATTATTTATATGTGCTTTTATTTTTATTACAACTTCTTCAAATTAAGGTCGACATTTTTGTTACTAATTGGTTAGCGAACACTAAGTAAAAATGGCAAAATTTTCAAAGATTGCTGAACTTTGAATTTTGACATTTTTGGGTGATAATGTTGTGAAATTCTTAAAAGGTTTGGCAGATAATTATTAGCAATTTGTTAAAAAGTTTTGCTTTTCGGTCAAACAAACTTTGCATCATTTATTTAAAAAAAACTGGAACAATTTATCTTTATATATTTCATTGAAAAATAACATTGATAATAAAATAGAATATAAAGAACTACCTCTGCTCACTTGACAAATTGATGAATTTCAACCATCCTCTCTCCCCCGTGAAGAGGGGGGGAAAAGAAAATGGAATGCTGGAAAAAAAACTGGCAATTAAACCCGCGGTGTACAATTTACATACTTGATTTCTGGGAGCATGAGAAGGCAGCCATTATAGAAAAAAGGGTGACAATAAAACGGTGGAGATTTTTATTTCAGACGGACAAGAGTGCACCAGAACCTACTGGTTTGTATTGGGTACGTTTACGCCCCGGGCATAGCGGCGACAAGCCGTCATCTCTTGTTGTCAGTGTTGCGAGGTGCCTCTGTTTTCTCTCCAGTTTTATGTCGATAAAAGTCCCGGTTCAGTGAGTACAAATTCTGTATTTTTGTGTGTAATCGCGCGCAGTAAGCTGTTATAAAACACTCATATATTTTAATGGGGTCTATGTCGCAGTCGTTTCGCTTCGGTGAGTCGTCTGTTTGTGTTTGTCTCCTGATCCGTGTGTAGTTAATAATAATACCAATTTCGTGGCACAAACTGTCGAAGTCTTTAAGAGCAATTGCGTCAGCAAAAATATTCCCTCCGACCGCACTTGAAGGTTCGCTGCGTGCACGCTTTCATCCCTTTTTTTTCGCATTTCACATTCATTTAATTGTTCGAAAGTTTTTTCAAACTCCTACGTGCACCAATAATAACAAAAACAACAAAATCATACAAATCTGACTGTCATGTTTCTTCAAAATATTTTCCTGATTTGATCTAAATTCTAGTTAGCCTATGTCAGTGGACAATTAAAACCTGTCCAGAAATGCCTCGTACGCACTCTTTCCTTTTCAGCCAAGAAATCATTTTGAAAAAAAGTAATAATAAAAACGATCGAATACTATTTTTCATTACGATTTCGTTACGAACCCAGAAAAACAATATCGAATTATAACAATAGAATGAATTTTATGCGGTCTCCTTTTACGCAATTTTGTCAGGAGATTTTATCTCTAATCTAATTCATCCATATTTCTCTTCGCCGTCTTTACGGCAGTAATTCATATTATCTATGCACCTTTTTCCCTACAAAAAATTCCAATCGATTCCCCGCCGTGCCCCTTTAGCCTGGAAAGGTTCACGCGGCAGACAAGCAGACGGTCTCTCGTCAATAACATTTCACGCGCGACTTACGGCAGAGCCGCTATCGATTGAGGCGAATGAAGGTCACGCCAGTCCGCGGGATCTTCCTCTTCTTCATGCAGAGCTTGGGCTGCTCCCCGTGCTGTTTTGGCCCTTCTGCGGTGTGGTCTAGATTCCAGGTGAATTATTCATTTTAGAAACGCAGAGCCTGGGGCCGCTTTACGTAAAGTAATGGTAATCGCCGGTTGGAATACATACTCCAGGTGAATTATGAACCTCTATAAAACAGAGTCAAGGGCTGCTATGCGCGTCGTTACGGCCTCATGATTACGAATGAACTTCTCATTCCAATTATCCAGGGCATAGGGCCGCTTTACACGTCGAGGTGGCCCTTGTGTATTGTGGTCGAATTTCCAATTGAATTTCTTCATCGAGCGTGAACTCCGCCCGGCAAGTATGACGGGACCCGCTAATAACCGACATGCTTTGTATAACTGTATTTGCAGACTTTAAATGTGAGAATTCAGTGCGTTACGTAGCTGACCGCGTTTTGTAACAACGAACATAGTAAGTCTGCAAATAATGAAAATCAGCGAAGGGTGTCGCATTAGATCGCTGCAGGCGACAAACGGGTTGATTACTAAACCATCAAAATCCTTTCTGGATTGAGAATTAAATTCTCCTACTTTATCTTAAAGGACGCGGAGGGTTAGTACTTTTGTATAACGACCCCATTTAATGCAAGCTGTCATTTTTTTCTGGCATATTAAAGTCGAGGCTCGTTCTCTGCTGAGTTGTGATCCAACTTAACACTTAGCCAACTTTATTATCTTAGGAAGGTGAATTAAATAACATTTTACATAATACAATAAACCTGAGTGGTTAGAAATGTTAAGGGGGGCATTGATGTTAAACTTGGCATAAAATTCTCGTTTTTTGTTACCCTGCAAAAGGTAAAAAACTAAATGTGCAGTCACGTTCGTTCTTTTGAAATTATATAACCATCTTTTGTTCTCACGCCTCCTTTCTTTCTACGATTTCTGTTTCGTTCTGCGGTATTTTTTCAGTCCCTTGCCTTTTTATCAAGTGCATGTTCTGAATGCACCGATTCGCACCCGTATACGTTCTCACACTACGACGCTTCATCTAGGGCCGACGGAGAGGAGAAAAAAATACCAATTTCTATACACTGTTCGTTGAGTCGTGACACCCAATACGCTTAGTGTTCGGAAGAGGCGGCCGCCTTTTACAGATGAACAGTGGTCGATTTCACCCTTCATCACGCCCCGATGGCCGCGCCGTCTCGGATGTGGAGCGTGAAAGAATAGGGTCGTTATTGTACGCCGCTGTCAAACTAACAACAGAAATAATTTAGGCATTCGATTTTTTTTTCTCTCTCGTTTAATCTTGAAGTTTTGCCAGGCACGTTGAGTGAGTGCAGTCCGGGTCACGCGGGATTATGAACGCTGATCGATATTTGGCGCGATTTCAGCGATAATTCTGTCGTCTGCGCTTCAACGTGGATTTTGCATGAGTGACTGCGTCGGTAAAATTAAGGTTGATGTTTAAGGATGATTAAAAAAAAAGACCAAAGCTCAATATTATTTATTCAAACGAGCTTGATGAATCGACCAGTGGTTTGCGCCCAGCATGAGTGAGGAAGGAGTAGCGCAGAATAAATACGCGTAATTCTAAATAATGGTGTGCAGTTGCCGACATGGTGATCACAACATTAAGACATGACTCCGTTGGAATTGGGATCGCGCCTGAGGAGGACCTGCTGGCGCCGTTAAATTGTGAACTTTCGTGAGCGGTTCGATTACCAATTTAACCCCGGCACCACTCTTGTTAGCTTCGCTTCCCGCCTTAACTAACGGTCTCTACGGGCCGCCGTGACAGCAGACTCATTATCGCCCTGTCAGCCAGCGGAGCCTTGGCCGGCGCTGTTTGCTTGCTTTGATAGCAGAGAGAGAGAAGAGAGAGAGAGAGGTGTATGTGTGTGTGTGTGTGTGTGTGTGTGTGAGAGAGAGAGAGAGAGAGAGAGAGAGAGAGAGAGAGACAGCATTACAGCTTCAAACTGTGGTGAAATTGATGTGTTAGTTGGGAAGTTGAGAGACCTTATTTTACCCTCATAGATTGAATTTGAAGGGTATTATTATAATCCACAAGACGTGTCTTATGTGACAAATTAGGGCCTCTCGCCGTGGAGAGGGATTCTTCTGTGCTCTGCCTAAACGCAGTTTTGTCGTTGTACTGTCTGCCTTTTCCAAAGATAAAAGAATGAATAAACTATAATAAGTAAATGAATATAGAAAGATGACTAATGGAAAATACAGCGTTCTTGTTGCCCTGATTCATAAGTGAAATCCAAGTATTTTAAACGGCCTTTCTTTCTAATGGCTTTAAAAAAATATCCATTTGATATAGTTATTAATAATTCTAACAACAAGGTAGACAAATCTAATATTATAGAAGTCACATTCTTTTATTGTGTTTTTTTTTATATTGCAATATATTTTTACCAAAATAAGTTAATTTGTCATGCAAGTCAATGGATGATGTGTTATATCCCTAACTCTCTTCATTTCGAGAAAAAGTAACCTTTCTCTTCTGTTTCAGCACAAAACAAGGCTTACCAAGAAGAAGTCACCAGAATTCAGCGACTATGGGCGCATGCGCATAGGTATCGATGGAGTTCCCCTAGAGAGGGCGCCATATTCCGCCTCCTTTTCACTGGCTGAACTCTGGAAACAACGGGAAAAACAGTTAGAGTAAGTACCATCGACCTTATAGAACTAGCACACATTAGAGTAAGGATGGACTTGTAACAGAATAAATTTTCGAAGTATTTTTTTTTTTTTGAAAAATTTCTGCGGTAGGCTGGGAGATCAAACCCGAACAGGTGCAGTAGCCTTCACCACTATAATTTTACTGACTAAGCATTTGTTTTGTTTAACGTCCGTGACACGCCTGCTTGAGTGATTGGCATTATCAAATTTATGATAACTGACATATTTATCGAAATTGTCTTCTTCGAATAAGGCCACTACTCCCAAATAATCATGTAGTCCTGTCAACAAGTACCCGGTAATAACATACTATCAGACTACATGGAAAAGATGAAGAGGTTAGAATTTTTCTTACGAGGAAACTTCGAATAATTGGCTCCGTTTTGTCCTTCAAAGCACGGAACAGACACAAAATTTATATTTATATACAACAGTTATCACGTGGGGAACAGATGAAGGACAGAATAATAGATGGTCGCTGTCAGCGTAGTTCCCCGTTTTTAATCTATATGTCGCCCTCTAAGCACCCTGTACCTTATCACGGCACGATGCAATTTGGAGCGACGTTTAAAAAATCACGTACGCAGTTCCTCGCGTGCCTGTTGTCGAGGGTGGACCTTGGCTGGGGTTATCGCACCAGCAACTCTCCGTGTTTACACGCGTGTTTTATCCGATAACATTGTTGCTAGGACGGCGGCGCAACCATGCCGCGTGTATCTGTCTGTGCATGTTTTGTGATAGCGGCTGTCATCTCGCCGTGTACCTCAACATGTACTCCTCTGATCGTGACCTGGAATACAATCGGGGTATTTTTTTATGTACAGACACGTCTTGTCTCTGCACGTAGCCATCACCTGCGTCTGTTGTCGCCGTTGTCGTTGTATTCGTGCACTTTCAGTGATAACACGCTAAGTGGAAAACCGTTTGAATTTTTGCCTTCAGACTTTTGCCTTCAGACTCCAGAATATTTTTTTTAGTTCTTTTTAAAATAGTTTATTTTATGTGGCAAGAATTACTCCAGTCGTGTCTCCAATGACCAGTGTTGATTCCTTGGTAAAATGCAATCATAATTTGATTGTTTTATTGCTTGATTATTAAACAACCTATGAGTGAAATATGAATATCCACCAAAAAACCGCGGTGTTTCGGTACTTGGAGTTCAATAGAATGTTAAAAAATGAGAACGCGTTGGTCTTTAGGAGCAACACAAAAGTGACACGTAAAGCATGGTTAATAGGCTACACACTGTTGTGAAAAAGACTTTAGTTCTTCAGAATTTACAAAAATAAAAAAAAAACAGCCAAAAAATATCCGTGGCTAAATTCTGTTACCGTCTGTTCGTTAGTCTGCCTTTATTTCTGACCCCACTCTCCTCCAAATCCCGTTAAATCTCGCTTCATGTAAGATTAAGTCGCAAGACTTAGAGCTGTCTCGGATTTTCCCATTAGAGTGATATTGGGCTCGGTAGATCGGGTGGGAGGGGGGGAGGTAAGCACTCTTATCAAACGTGCCACGTGTGATATTGTCATGCACCCCAATAACCTTACGATTAGGGGATCGCCCACCATAAGAACTATGTGACCTTGCGTGCAATGTAATTTGTCAGCCACAGTATGGTTGACTCTTAGCGGAGGAGGTGTGGATTGCTTGCACCTTTTACGCAAGGAAATTGTGACATTTTTGTGACTTTTGATTTAATTTATAAGCGCATCATTTGTATTGTTTCAGAAGTCTGCGAGAGTCTCGTCTCACAAGTATAATAAACCAGTTGAGGAAGAGCAAGGAGGAGATTCAACACTTTCAGGAGGAGGGTTATCAGACCAGTATTAAAGGTGAGAGAGAGAGAGAGAGAGAGAGAGAGAGAGAGAGAGACGGAGAGAGAGGGAAATCGGGCCCATAATGTTCATCTCCTTATATGCATCAAGACATATAGGCCTATTGTACTGTCATGGGGAACACGTTTTTAATCATAGGTTTATTCACTTCTATAGAAAAGATAAGTAGATATCTCTACCACATTTCGATCGATTTTTTTCTCACTATGGTAGACTACATTGAAGTGTGCTATCCTTAATCGTTTAATGTTTTTTTAGACTAATAAAGGTTACAGCCGAGCGAGGCTAAACATAGAAAAATCAAATACAAAATCTGACATACTAATCACTAATCATATTTTAGAATACTGTTGTCTTACAATCAAATTTTTGCAGATGTCGAGACGATAAACTGGCCAATTTCTAATAAAAATTAAATTCGTTTTAAAGAAAGAGTTAATTTTTTCAAAGGCGAGTAGGCCTAATCCTTTTTAGTCCCACATCGTGGGATTTGCATGTGTAAGAGATATTTGGACATTTTTACGCGCTTTTGAAGCTTGGTTTATTTATCCTAAAAAGTAAAACGTTTATTATTATTATTATTATTATTATTATTATTATTATTATAGGTTCAGCCGACAATGTGGTGTCAGATGTAGATAAAGCGCGCATGCTCGAAAACTCCTCAGCTCCGGGACATCTCGAACCGTCACGTGATAGGGCTGACAAGAGTTCTGAAGAAAATACGGATTCACAGCGACCGCAGTCAGCACCGAACTGTGTGATGCTCGAATCAGCGGCCAGATCTCAAGATCAATCACCATCAAAAGTGGATTCCAGCTTGCCCAATGAACGTCCAGAAAGCGGATTGGTTATGCTAGCAAATGAAGCGCATGCGCGAGCCATGGAGACCGGAAATTGTAGTAACTTGATACGTCAGCTTGCTGCGCAGCACAGCAAGTTTCAAAGGTTTGTTTTGTTATCTGGCATTTGAGTGACCTGTGAACGCTTTACGTGTGTCTTGAAACGCATTGATACGTGCTCATAAATTTTAATCTAATAAGAATATACCAATCAAGATAACGCAGTTGTAGACCTACACGGATTAACCCTAAGTAAACTAAGATTTCGTGGAAAAAAGATGTAGGCCTATAGGGAAGTAGAAATAAAACCGAAACTGTAGCTGTCATTTTGGAAATTGTAACTTACATCGAAAACTGTAGGATGCTTATTATACATGTATGTTTTCTATACGCCTTAAACTATAGTGCCCCCCTTTTTCCATATTTGCAGTTCCCAAAAACAAACGCCAGATCACATGGCCATGATGGAGGGCGAAACCATCCCAAGACTACCTCAATGTCCAGAAATTGGGAGATACCCGACACACGGATTTTATCCCCCGCCCCCTCCTTTGCTCCAGGCGGTTTACCAGCCCCCCGTCAGGAACGGTTTACATTCCCAAGGTCGTCTGCTAGAGCTGAGGAGGCCCTTGACCACGCTACACACATACGACACACTCAAACGCCCGGCGCCTCGAGACGAAGACGCTCCAGTAGATTTATCGGTGAAAAGAAATAGACTTACTAGTTCCCAAGAAAGACTTAGTGCGTTCGATACAGTATACGTCGGCTCGCACGGACTTCAGACAAACTGCATGCCGAATATAAAAAGTGAGCGACACGTGGACTTGAATGACAATATCTCGTCCACACCACGTGGGCGAGAGCTATTACGAGATTACTTACACGAAAGCCCGCAGTGCCCGAAGATGACAGCGGATCAGAAAAGTATGGTGCAGCAGATGCGGTATTGGAGCGCGGACGACGTCGTTAACTTTATTAAAACGTTCCCGGACTGCGCAGATTACGTTGAGGTAAAATCTCATATTTTGATGACCAACTGTACCAAAAGTCGACAACTTCTAGCTGTATGCTCGTTTCATGTATGATGTTTTGCCTTGCACGTGGAAATAGGCACAGGCCTGAAAAGCGGCATTCATAAAAGATGACATATTTAGCTGAAACCCAACATTGATATTTAACCATAATTCATATCGCACGGGCCCCTTAATCTCTGTTGGGAAAATTGTATTGATTAATTCTTTCACTCACTCATGTCCGATTTTACATTTCAGCGATGGAAATCTTTCATAAAAAAAACTTGTAGATAGGCCCTATATAAAATAATTTATCACTGTAGCGTCTTTGACGGAAGAATTTTTACATTTTGTTTTTACTAGATTTACTCACATTAGAAAATATGTTTCACAATACATACAACAATAATGAAGTGAATTATAGTGAATTCTGAACATAGTGACTCAAAATTTTCTCCTCTCATTTCAGACTTTCCGGGAGCAACGCATCGATGGTCAGAGTCTGCGTCTACTGAGTGTGGACCTGTTAACCAGTTCTCTGGGAATGAAGCTTGGCCCGGCGCTCAATCTCCGGGCCTTTATAGCCAAACTGTGCGGCCAATGTGACCAGTGCAGGCATTGCTTACATTGCCATCAAAACGACAGTGAAAACTGAGGCGAAACTGTTGACTTTCAGCCAACGCAATACCAACATGTCTCCGCCAACACAATTGTGCCTGTTCTCACCTAACGCAATGCTAACGCACGTGGCATGCAAAGTTGACTTTCGTTCGTTCTATACATTCGGCCTTCTTCGGGTATTTTTGACAGGCCTAGGTGTATCAAACGATTCAGCGACTGATTAATAATACAATGGCGATATTTTGGGTGCAGCCATATACATTCCTGATTAGCAACAAGTTTTTGATTTTTTTTTTTGGTAACTTTAAGAAGAGAGTTTCAGGAAAAACATCTCTTCAAATGTGTATTAAACACTATTATTTATTATGTCATTTGATAATTTAGAGAGGTACCAAAAACATTGTCAGCATGTTGCAGCTTTGATGGCAGTTAAGTTTTTGCCGTAAAAAAGTTGTGCTACAATAACGATTTAACTTATTGAAATTCGTTTGCTTGTTTGTTTGTTTATTACTTTATACTAAACACAAGATAAATACTGTTTGGAAATGTATAGTTAACTCCACATACTTATTTGCACGAGTTTTTTTCAAGAAAGGATGTAACGAATTTATTTAAATTATACGGTGCCCTATCGATCCATTGCCAATAAATTAGCTTGTCCGTTAGTATTCTTCGTAGCTTTACAGTTTAATGCACCGTTTGAACAGAGAGCTTTTAATAGTCATGAATCAAGTTATCATTGTTCCCACGTTTTTAACGATTTCACGATAATTGCTCAAAGAAAACGCATCCGTAGAGGGCTGTTAGGTCGTCCTTTTCCAGATAGAGTGTCACAGAGAGAGAGAGAGAGAGATTAAAATTAGCTGCACCTAGTATGTTAAAGGCTTACCGTTCATTTATATTGGACGGCCTCTTTTTTTTTGGATGTTTTTCTATAGTCGGTAAGTTTGCTCATTGTTTAGTGCTAGATTATTAGTTCTGTTAACACCAATGGATACAATCCTTAAATAGGCCGCAAGCGGAATTTGGTCTCACACACAATTAATACAAAAAATCTGCCTTAAACAACTTTCTAGTGTCTCTACTTTCCAGTCATCACCAATTCGAGTTCCAAAATCAAATATACATGTGCTTTATACCCGTTTATACTTGGCCTTAGCTTAGTAGGTAGTTCCAAGTATACCTTGCCTTTTCACGTTGCGTAATGTACGCAGCTATAAGCAGGGTGTAGTTATTTTCATATTTAGGGTATATAATGCGTAATGGACATCAATACAGACATTATACAGGATATCCCAACAGATAACTAGAGGCTTTAACTGCGCGAAAATGGAAATTCCGAATGCAGTTTCTTTAAGGTGAACCTGTTCTCACGACCTAGATGCACTAGAGTTATGCTTACACGTCATTCATAAATAAAGTCGTGGGATTATCCATTGCCTCACTCTTTCGGTAAGAAGTAAAATCCAACAGCACTTTTCTTGTAAAAATTGATCAAGTAGTTACTTAGTTACTCTGCTATTCTCTAAACAGGCCGCTTCAGAAATTGTTTAACGGAATGCTGTATATAGAACCGGTATAGTTAAGATAGAAAATATTGTGTAATGAATTGATAGAACATTTAACTTTCATCATTTTGGCGGTATATTGTTTATCTCATTGTAAATATAGTCATTAATTTTGTGTCATATTTCCGTTTCAAGGAATAATAAAATAACTTATTATTAAAACTTACGTTACCTAATTCACGAGTTATTATATATAAATGTCCGTTTCTTTCGTAATTTAAGAGTGTGGGTTTGTGAATATCTATTCCAATTAAAGTGTGGATTCTAAAAAGGGATTTTTAAAAAGTCTAATTGTAGGCAACAATCGGCTACCTTCAAACTGTCGGATACAGGATTTTGCTAATGGGAGGACTCTTAATTTTCTTTTACTTAACGTTGGTATTATAATGTATAGTAAGAAAAAAATGTTGATTTATTGAGTCCTAAATGGTTCGCTTTCACTTTTGACATTGCATAGTGCAATTGAACTGAACCCCACCCCCACCCCTCTTTACCCACCTCCGCACTTCTCATAGTGGGTTACACTTTTTTTCTCCGTGATCATATCCTTTTTGAAACCAAAATTTTAAAATCAGTTTAGTATAATGTAAGATTCACATCTCCGTTCACAATGAACGATAACAGTAATTGATAACTGATAATGTGCAACAAGCCCTATTATTAGAAGTAATACCGCTTCATAAATCTTTCTCTTATCTCTTATCTAATCAGTTCTCTCATTGTACTCTCTTGACATAAATTAAACTGTTTATTGCGGTTTATATTTGCAAAATGAAATGGCCCCATTAGATCCTTAACTTATAGACTCAAATCCCTGACTATTACCTTATTTTCTTATGCCCCGTTTTCTTATATAACGAGAACGATCTAACGAAGGCACCCTCTAAATAGAGTTTCTAAGCTAAACGCTGTGCGCCTCCGAAGGTTTTTCAATTTTTTGAAATCCGATAACATCATGAAAGTAACCGCAAGCTATTTATTGATTCATATGAAATAAACATTCAAAACACTTACTTAGACGTTGGACACCATGCTCGCTTCCTGGCAAGTTGCATATTTCCTATTTTTCTTAAAATATACTAGATCAATCGAAGATTGTGGTATGGTACTGCGAGCGCCAATAACGACGGTTTTAAATTTAGTCCGTTTATGTAAATTTTTTTCTACCCTTAGATGATCAGAGTAGGTCGTTTTTGATTAAAAGTGAAAGCATGATTCATCCACCAGCCAAAACCTCCTGCCGCAAATATTGCATCAGGTGCGACCAAAGACGGAGCACAATCAGGCCTATGTCTGACTGCGCCTCTATCGCAATCAAAACCTGATATTTAAACCAAGGAAATGTCCGTATGTGATAACTACTGTTATTTTCAGCATAGTTTTTCAAACTTATGTTGGAAGAAGCATTTACCTACATAAATTTGTGTCATGCAAAATTTATGACAGAAAAAATGGTGAGGAGGGACGGAGGAGGAACAGTGGGGCGGAGAGAGAGAGAGAGAGAGAGAGAGAGAGAGAGAGAGAGAGAGAGAGAGAGAGGTTAACTAAGTGAGGGGAAGCAGCTACGTCGTCAACAATTAACTCGTTGTTCCCGGACGGGCTCTCTTTATATCAAGCAAGGAGATATTCATCTCCTTAATTAGGATGCGTCTTCTGAATGACTGAACAGTCATCTATGCGCACCTCAGATTGTCTGGTTGATAAGTGCACTCCATTGTTCCTCAAGATGTCCCTGTATTGTTTGCACCTAACATTATAACTGGGGACCTTGTAGCCCGGAAACCTTGAACAACAATACAGTGCATTGACCAGGAAAACAGAGTATTTTAATACGGAAGCTCATATATATATATTGTTATAAATAAATAAATAAATAAATAAATAAATAAATAAATAAATAAAAGTGGTGAAAACTACGATAAAGGCGTAGGATATTAGATACTTATCGAATAAAATGATGGCGCCATAAAAAAATTTGCTTTGAATTCATATCATTCAAATATTTAATTGAATACAAATATCTAACCACGGCAACTTTTTTCTTTTTCTATCGTGAATTTTATAATTTTTTAAATACTCTCTCTCTCTCTTTCTCTCTCTCTCTCTCTCTCTCTCTGCAAAAGCATTTGGGCGAGAACGAAGCGGGTTGAACGTATCAAAACAGCTGATGAGGTCGTGAAGGATGGAAATGACCATTGATACCATCTACTGATCTACCGCTTATAATTGCGCAGACAAAACACGGTCGAGTCTTTAACCATTTCAAACGTATTTTAATGACCTCTTTTTAACCAGATTAAATGTAATCAACAAGCTATATTTCAATCACGTGAGGAACACAAAAGCGAAAACAAGACGGTTTACATTCAAACCGCTCCGTCTGGCTGTTGCAGGTTTTTACATAATTATCCAAGACAGGTTGTAGTTAGAAACGTATTTCCATGATTCGTTGTTTACGATTCACGCTCCGTTTCCCCTCGTGTACTGGCGGTGTTATATTTCAGATATTGATACCGCTTTTCAGCTTTGGCGAATGGAAATATTATATAACAAACGAGAACTAGGTCAATGGAAATCTGTTGGCCAGAAATCAATACCACTGAATGTTTATACCGAGTCCACCAGCCGAAACGTCATCGCTGACGTCAGCTAGGTCAGTGGTAATTACCGTCTAGTCTCACTTGGATGACCGTCTAGACAAAACAATATCATCAAAAACGCGCGAATCACCGGAAAGGTTGCCGTCCCTGAAAAGCGAAACAACTGCACCAAATCAGGGATGTGTTTTTTGCTTGTACATATGACCCACATGGAAAATAGGTGAAAATTATGCGCAATGCCCTAGTAATATTGTTCTAGGGATACGGAGGGAGGGTGTCTGAATAGCATGTAAATAAACATCCTAGCTGTTACGTTCATCCGCCATAAGTATCGTGTAACTATATCTTAATAGTTTGAAAAATGTTCTAGCATTACAAAAGTGAATATATCTACCACATGTAACATAATAATAATGCAAAAGAAAACCACAGACAGTTTGCGGGGGGTTGTGACGCCCAGCCGGAACAGCCATACCTATGCAAATTAGCTCATGACGAGACGAGAGCTTTAGCCTTACGGAAGCCATTGACGTATACAGACACATGCGAGAAAGGAGCGAGAGAGTTTACCGCAAATCTAGAGCGTTTTAAGCAAAAGTATGGATGCGATTGTCCCGGAGTCGTACAATCCACACCTTAAGAGAGTACTGAAATGTTATCAGGACGCAGCGATACGCAGTTTGAGCGGCCCGAGCGGATACACGGCCGCGTGGAATCCAGCGAAACTGACAAGCGCGGATCACGTCGAACTGGAGAAGTACAGAAAGGCGGTCACGGAAGCCTTAAAACAGGAGCGTACACTAGTGAAATGTGAGTATGACTCTGTGTACGCTTCCCCACCCTTTCCTGTTCAATCCATGCCCGTATTCACCCCCATAGACGTTGCCAAGGGCGAGCGATCGGATACGGTGTTGGAAGGGGAGACCATTGCTTGTTTCGTTGTAGGTGGAGAGAAACGACTCTGTTTACCGCAAATCCTAAACACAGTCCTTCGGGACTTCAGCCTTCAGCAGATCAACAGCGTCTGCGATGAGCTGCATATTTACTGTTCGCGCTGCAGCCTGGAGCAGCTGCAGAGCCTGAAAATGGGAGGGATCCTCCCCTTTCCCGCACCAAGTTGCGGACTGATCACAAAAACGGACGCGGAGAGGCTCTGTAACGCTCTCCTGCACCGTTCACCAGAGCGCACAGGCGAGCCGCCCTCCCCCAACAGCTTTAAGGTGTACCACGAATGTTTCGGGAAGTGCAAGGGGATTTTCAACCCCGAGATGTACACCTCGCCGGATTCCCCTTGCATCGAGTGCTGCGACTGTCACGGACTGTTCAGCGTGATGACATTCGTGGGGCACTCGCACAAAGCCCTGGAGAATAGGACCTGTCACTGGGGGTTCGATTCTGCCAACTGGAGATCCTATCTGTTGTTGTCCAAGGACCAAGAGTGCAAGGACAAGTTACAGAGTATCCTGGAGAGAATGAAAGATCGATTCAATACAAGCCTCAAGAGAAAAGAGGTAAGTGTCTATACTGTAAAGGCCTAATGGCACCATATTCCGTTTTATTCCGTGTTTTTGTCATTATGATCACTGTGTTATTATAAATGTTGTGTTTCCTTTGTTTATGGTTTTCTGGTCTTCTAATCAAATGCTAAAACTGACTTAAATTGGCTAAAGAAAAAGGTCTTGATTTGACATGTTTTAGCCAAATTATAACCATTTTGATAACAAATTGACAAAAATGTGGTGATTTGGGTAAGCGAAAAAAATTGCTAGTGCTACCCTAGCATTTCATTTCATTAGTAAAACTACACCAGGGGGTGATTTATGTGTGTAAGCCTGTCTGTTATGTTATGGGTCAATGATAGTAATCTCAAGGCTGAAGTCTTGAAATGGCACAAAAAGTATTGCTAGGCCTGTAGCAAGCAAGTTCAAAGTTGGGAAATTATTTCTTCGGAAAACATGGGCATTTTAACTCTCTTTAATTTACTGGTCTTTAAAAATGGCATTAAGTTAAGATTTTAGTTTGATTAATGGCACGCCTTTTTACGCTAAGAGGGCAGTGCCCCCCCCCCCCCCCCAATTTCCATCATGTGTTTTGATAACTAAAAAAAATGTTATTTGTAATATATATTTGTCATCGAGAATTTTGAGATAAAATCAATTTTAAAAAAATATGACTTTCATCCCTTCCTCACATCCACTTATTCAGCAAATTCCTGATATTCCTACATCCATTTTTCTGAACCAGTTGAAAGTAATTTTATTGCCTGGGTCCATACCTTGAAGGACAACACTGATAGCAGATGCCTCAGAACTCAAAGCGATAAATAACATGATCAGTAACTGCAATGCTAATAACATATCTTTCGGCTAGTCTTTCTCGACACAAATTAACACTTGTTCACTGAAGGCACTGGGCCAATTTTCAAAGGGCTATTTTACTGTCATCTGCCACAAAACCAGTTTAAAGTTAAGAGCGGAGCAAGACTATTTTAAGCCAAACAGTTTTTATGAGATCACCAAACTGCTAGCATGCATAAGGAGTTTACTAGTTATTTAGGATTTTGAACAAAGCAAAACAAACAAAAAAATCATGCCAATAGTTTTTCCTCTGGTAATGTCATTTAAGTTTGTTACCATTCTAAATACCCCTTTGGAAGAAAAACTTGAGTGGTTAGGTTGGCTTAGAGCGCATTCTCAACGAATTAATCCAGGCTTTACAAAGCCGGTGACCTAAAAATGGCGGACGTACATGAAAGAAAAACTGCCTAATCTTTTAATAGTCTCTCCGCCTCCCCACACGTCGTCCCTGCGGGGAACAGTAATTAAATCGCGTCTCCGCTCGCCATGCAGAAGCTACCTGAGAAATATTAAGTGCGCATGCTCATCAGTTAAACTCGTGGTGAAGAAAGCATGGCGGCTGAAGGCGATCGAAGGAAAAAAGCTCTTCTGTTCTATTATCTTTGAAAACAGAGACGAAAAAGGAATAATTTGGCCCGTAGAGCAGCAATGAATCGACTATCTACGGAGATAATATCACCAGAGATATTCACGGAAATATTAATGTTCGGAGCCGAGATTTAATTACTGTACCCCGCAGGGACGACGTGTGGTGAGGCGTGTGAGAGGCGGAGAGACTATTAAAAGATTAGGCGGTTTTT
This sequence comes from Lingula anatina, assembly GCF_001039355.2. The sequence goes on from NW_019775436.1 coordinate 389,607, forward strand.
CTTTCATGTACGTCCGCCATTTTTAGGTCACCGGCTTTGTAAAGCCTGGCTTAATTCGTTGAGAATGCGCTCTTAAATGTTCAGTCAGTATTAAAGACAGTTATATTCTTAGTTGATGACCTAGCTATGGTTAAATGTTTTTTCTGAAATAATCATAATTTATTCAGGTTCTCATGTTGTTGGCTGTCTATGCTAGTTCTAATGCTATGGAAATGAGCTGAATTGAATAACCTAGGAAAGGAGGAGGGGGGGGGAGGCTGGAGAGGAAGTTGTGCTAGACAACAGAGGATAGAAATGGGGGAAGGGGGGAATGTAGACAATTTGTTTGTAAAGGGAGGGAGGAGATGGGGTATGTCATCTTAAAGACAGCCATCTGCAAGTTAACCACAGACAGGTGGGGACGCCTGTGCAGCTTTGTCTACTGATGACCTGGAATGATAGCAAAGTGCTCAACAGGAGTGTCTGCCCTTAATAGCTTTTACTGTCCCACTATCTTTCACCTCGTCTGCCATTTATGCTTATTTTACTGTTATTGTTATTATTATTTTTTTGGGGGGTGGGGGGTGGAGGGTGCGTGTTTGGGAGGGGCATCTTACATGGTCATTAAAATATATAAAAACACTGAAGAGTGTTTACTGTAACTGAAAAAAAAGGGAAGGAGGACCTAATTGCTCATTATGTGTTCATAACTTATATCCTGTTATTCCCTGTTTGAATACAGTTTCGTGAAGTTATTATTGTATCAAGATTAGAAACTGTTACATGAGAGGCATTCTGTTGATGTGCTGTTTTATAATTGCAATTAAATTTACACATGTTGCCTAGTAAAGCTTATTGCCCAGATCATCTCATTGTGGGTAGGATTTGTAGTGGGGTGACTTGGAAGGTTAATTGATAGAAAAAATGACTGCTAGTTGGACTGAATAATTTCAATAAAGATTGGTGACATAAGCGGATTTCATGGTGGATTTTTTTCTTGATAAAGCACAAACAATAGATTACAATTCTTTACATATCTTTGTCAAAGTGACTGAAAAATACCTTCAGCTATTTGTTTTGTATATTTGTTCAGATGAACACCTTTTAACAAAATTCACATTTCATTTAGTATGCATAAAGGTAAAATGTTGAACTTTGAGTTACCAGTAACAGGTGACCGTGTGTTGCACCGAAATATCAGAGGTCGACTGAGGACAACATTGAGACATTATGATTAGATGATAACGTGTTTGTGGTTTGCATGAATAGTCGCATTGTGTAGGTCTTTGATATAAATATCCGATGTAGTGTGTTTTAGTACTTGCATTTTTAAAAAGGGATACTACTTAAGTTGGTTCAGAATAATTCAAACAGTAATGTGTAGTCTTTTTATGCCAATTTATAATGTCTGTTAATCTGACTGCATTCAGCAGGAGTCCCATGGAGTAAATCCGCATTACCTAGGTCCTCATAACTTATTCTGAACAGTTTCTTAACAATTTTTTCTCTCAAGAGATTAAGCAGCAGTGTGTCAGTTATTTCACATCGTGGTTTGACATCCAAAAAATTTTCAGACCACTCGAGTGCTTCAGCCATTTTGCGGTTTGTGTAAGAGCCAGGTAGGATAAACAAATGAGCATATTCATGGGGGGTCTTCCATTTCATGGCGGGACTTCTGAATTATGCATTATTATAACACCTGGAATAAAGGTGTCTGCACTGAAATGGTTCCAGATCTGCTTGCTGATATTGGCGCGGCAGAGAGAGTGGCAGATAATTATAGAGACTGCCAATGGTTGTCGGAGCAGAAAGGTCGGCCTCATTGTGGTTAGCAGGCTGCTCAGTGGCATTTTAGCTATTTCTGTTAACCAGACATTGCAAGATGCTTCCTTGAGACTACAAGAAAAATGAAAACTACTGGCTGAATTTTTTTTAGCAATTCGACACCCACTAGGATATATCTGAGAAGATCACGAATGTAATAGCATTATGTTTGTTATTGTGTGTATGTTACTTTTTTCTTTCAGCGCACTAGTTTGGTATTGATCAGGGAATTTCACATGCAAGTGCATGAGCAAGCGTGCGTTAGCAATTTCGCCTCCCACCCCTTCTAATATTAATAAGCAATCACATACACGCGACCAACTTTTGTCGCCAACACTCCTGTACATGCAAGCACACACGCACACACGTTGTATTTAAACCTTGTGGAAACCTTTACAGCAAAGTGCATTCATACTCTTAGACCTTTTTTCCCCAACATTGCTCTTGCAAATCCATGTAAACACTCACAAACAGACGATTCAGTTGTATATGTATCTATATATCGTATGCATGACGGAGCTGTGATGTAACCATGCTATTTACTCTTTCACTTAGATATATTGATTTCATGTAGCTTTGAGATGGGCATTGATTTTATTCTGTTGCTCAGGGAATGAAAGGAAGCTTTGCTACTGCAAAGTCTACTTGATGTGAACATAAAAGATTTGTCTACAGACTCATGATGTAATGACTCCATATTTTTTTGCTTACTAGATTAGATCCGTCTCATGAATTATTGAGACTTGGTAGTAGGCGGGGTGGTCGTTTCATGGAAAACTCTTTTGAGCTCAGACCACTGTCCAAAATATTACAACTGTTTGAAGATGGACATAATTCTTTTATTTTCCAATAATTTAAACATACAATTTAAAAAAAAATCCCGTCCAGCCCCCCCCCCCCCCCCCCTTCCTAATCACACCCAAGGATTTTGAACTAAAACTCCATAAATTATTGAGTCTGGGCTCTGTGTGTTTTGGCCGCTGTTAGGTTAGACTGCTAAAATTGGATAGTCTGTAAGATAATCTCAACCTTGTAATATAAGCCCTACAGCGTTAAACAAATAATGGACCTACAGATAATGTAGTAGACTGCATGGGTCATGTTCAGTAAAATTGTCATGACAACATTTGCTCGAGGAAACTGCTACCTAAAAGACCCTAAACTCGTAACTGGCTTTGTTTTAGCAGAAAAGGGAAATGCTTTGAAATATTTATGGAAATGGGGCCATAAATGTGCTTGCCGTTGAGCCCCAGCTGGTTCATGTGCACTTGAGTCATTGTCTCGATTAAAGGTCGATTCTGAGGAAAAGATTTACTACGAAAACTTGATAGGCTAGGTGGATACAGGAGGGCTTATTTCGTGAATTATAGCAAGTAATCCATCCCTTGCTCCATCAATTTTACAAATCTTAGCAAATAAAGATCATCCAGAATTCATCCCTTGCTCCATTACGACGGAAAGAATGCTCTGTAAATACTGTGCAATGAAGGAAGCTGGAGAATTCTTAATCTCTTAGACACAGCTCATATTCCCTGCTTGGAAACCATTAAGACTTGGGTGTCTAAATAATCAATGTTTTGAGGATGTTTCTTACCTCATGTGGAAGGCAGTTATAATAATGTCCTCTAGTTTCGACAACACTATCATTAGTAGGGGGATATCTCTGAAATCAGATGTGCATGAGGCTATAGGGTCAACGAGGATAAAAAAACACAAAAACAACAATAGCCTTTAGAACAACCAAAAGGTCTATGGGTGCAGTTTCGTGCCACACGTAAGCCACTTTTGTGCGTGCTGTACCCTTTACCAGGGCTGTAGATTATTATTATTATGGGCACTTTTCTCTAACATGCAAAAAAGTCCCATCATTTAACTAGAGACATATCTGTGAATATATATAGTGAAAAAAAAATCTGTGGCTCTGGTAGAGGGTATGTGCATGCGGTAGCTATATACTCACTCAGGTAACCTTTGGGCTAGTTGATTCACAAAAGTGAAAAAAAAAATTTAGGAAGGTTGTTGAATCATTTTAGAATTTAGTACTGAGTCATAGAATCGTGATCAAAAAAACTAATTGCTGCCATTGTGATGCACCAATTCACTAGTATGTGCACCAATTCGTTAGTATTAACACATTCATTTCTTTTTCTGTACAAATTTGTCTAATTTATGAACATCATCTAGAAAACGCTTGGCAAAATCCAATACTTGTTAGCACTAAAAGCTTTATGCAAAGCAATGCAATTGTTTCGTTCCTCTCGTATTGCAAAGAAAAAAAAAACGACCACGTAATGTTTGTTATATTGCAGTCATGTCCAAAAAAGAGTATTTCAGCCAATAAGCCTTCAAGGATGTTTGCACTGGCTATGTAGCTATTGATATGTACTTGTGGTTATCCGCAAAGACCTAGACATGAGCTTTAACTCCACATGTAGCTATGTGAGTACATGGAGCCTCAGTTGTACAGGAGAAGGAGGCATTTTGTTTGTGCAAATTAGTCCTTAAAGTAGGTTGTGATTACTTTTTCAATACCAATAAATTCTAATTATTCATTCCTTCTAACTGTGTATATCCAACTGCATATTCACCTTTGGATCAGTTGGACATAAGCTTTTCTACAGAATTCCGGATTTTTTTCTTTTTGAGGTTTTAAAATTCAAATCTGATGGGGACTGTTGGACCTATGGAAAATTAAGTTTTTGGTAATGATAAATGCTTAGAAAAATTTTTATTGGAGTCTGTCATTTTAAAAATCAGCTAATTCTGGCCATTTTTATGAAGCCAGCATGTAGTATAACAAATTTTTTTTTTTGTTGTGGTTGTTTTTTTTTTTTTTTTTTCAAGGTCTAAAGCCAAATAATGCTGATCAATCTTTATTTTGGTGTTTTGAAGGTAAGACAGTAAATTAAGTGCAATCATGGTAAACGTACCAAAATTGAAATAATTGTTTTGTCTTTTTGACAGATGAGGTTTGAGGTGGTATTTATAATATGACCAACATAAAACCAACCTTTTGTATTTATGCATTTGGATGTGTTTTTCTGCATTTAAATGTGTTTTCTTTTGGACTTTGTGATTGAAAACCTTTCCAAGGTCAGTTATAACCATTACCTTGCGATAATAGGAATATGAATAAGTTCCAGGTACAATCATTATGCTGTAATGTTTTTAAAAATATTGATAAGGTGTCACCATAAGAACAGGAGGCCCTCTTTTCAAGAAAAATAATTAGATTTACTGTCACCCGTGTGACTCAGTCTTTAATTTGAGAGGGGAAGGGAGAAGGGGGAGGAGAAGAATTTTGTTTGTTTTTACACAACCAGTATAGGGGGTTTTGTGGTAGACAAAAATTCTGTGGTTGGCGGTTTTGATATTTTCTCACTAAGAAGTTCCTTTCTTTCCCACTCATTGTATCTCCATTCAGTTTGGCATTATTTTTGGCCAGAATTTTTTTCAAAAACTGTCATTTTTTGTGGTTTTGAGGAGGAAAAGTTTTTACCCGGGAGACTAATTTTTTTCAAAATCTGTCTGAGAACTACGATGGCAGGCCACACAGCTGTGTAGCCATGCATAGCGCACAGACAAGGAATGCTGATCTCCGATGATATACGAGGATGCCAAATGTGACACCACTGCCCACACTAGGACTCTTTTAGATTGTAAACATATTGCCAAACTTTCTGCGGGATGACAAAGAGTTTTGTCCCATGTGGTCCAATGCAGTAATGCACAGTGGGGTCTGTAATTAACTTCCTGCATAGAGAGTCCCCCACCCCCCAATTCAGACATATTAATCAATCCAATGCATCAATTTCTTCAATGGAGGGTTGCAGTGCAATTTCGTCAGATAACCAGTCAAGATTAATCTGGTGTGAATTCGCCCTATCAGTCCATCGGGAATCTAGAGTAAATGGCAACCAGATCCAGGGACAGCGGTTTGTTTACTCATCCAGACACCAGACTTCATCAGATAGCGAAGAGACAGGGTTGTGATGTTAAGGGAAAGTCATTAAGTACCAGCTTTCTTAAAAGATTGCAGGGATGGGCCAAATGCATTTCAAGCACATTATCTAGGAGGTGTTGTTGACGGGCTGTTGTGTTGGAAGTCTGAGGCTTTGCTGCTTCTATACCATGTTTATTGAAAAGAAGCTTTGCTGAAAATAATTGTCTTATTAGTAAGTGTAGGGTGTTTCTAATTAAAAAAATAATGTGAAAGTGAGTGATGTTTTAAAGGAAATGAAGAACTGACAAGTTTGGTTAGCACATGGCCGTATAACCCACAGATAATTGTCATACGTATTGTGCTTGGCTAGCTTAAGTTGTAGCTACAATGCTACAGCTACAATGTAATTAAGATTTTCATCTAGCAAATAATCAATTTTCATTTCCAATTTTTTTTTGTGGTGAAATTCATCAAATAAGGCAATTTGATATTGGATTCAATATTCCTGCTTAAAATAAAACTGAGAACCAGTTTCTTTTGAGAGATCCAGATCTTTGTTGAGACTATAACTTTGTTATGTAATTTACAGTGTGACCATTGCTTGGGTATGGAAACAGAGCATAGATAAAACGATTAAAGTTGACTCCAGTTCTACGCATAAAGCTGTTTACGAACAATTGGCCTTGACTGGTTGATCTGGGTTAAATTTTGACCTGGATTCGGATGCAGGCACGTGCGTATATGGGGGCTGGCACACAAAAAGCATGGCTTCCATATATCTTTTTTTTTTTTGTTTCTTTGAAGCCTGCAGAAGCGGCTGTTGTGGTCCTTTTTTAAAAATGCATGAAACAGTGGGCATTATGTTTGGGCATTATGTTTTGCTGGATTTAAAACTATTTTGGTTATGATTTGTTTGTGCTGTGTGAATAAAGATAAAAGCAAAAAAAGTTTAAAAAAAAAGCCAAAATGTGTTAAATATTTGATTAATATTGATGAAATGTTGTGATGTCTGGAGAAAGAGAGAGAGAGAGAGAGTGGGCGTGTTTCAGGTACTGTTTAAAAATAATTCAAAAAGAAAATCCCAATTCACTTTTCAAAATTATGGAATTGAATTTAAAGGAACTGAAAAGAAAAAGCATTACATTGAGCAGTTGAAATTATTTGATTGTGTTCAGTTCAAAAGATATTACCATAACCAGGGCAGAATATGACCACAACAGGAATAGGAAGCTGTATACACATAAAAAAACTGCAGCATTCATTTGGCAACATACAGAGTCTGAACTGGCTTCAGGCCAAAACTGGGATAAACATATGTAAAAAAATGTCCTGTTGGTATTTCATGTAGTAGTATATGAAGCTCGACACACCAGCAGTGATAAATCAAATAAAGGCATTGTTATAACATGGTTCACTAGTAAGAATAAAAAAGATGAAATACTCCGGATGTTATACAGCTGTTTATGATATGCTGCCCAAATAATTTTTCTCTAAAATTATGTTACACTATAAATGATTGAAGGGTACCCTCATCTTGCATTTAGTTCTGCTTGATGATTTTGGTAGTGGTTTTGGTTCTGTGTATATCTGTAACTATGCTTTTTGGCAGGGAACTTTCTTTTTCTTGTCAAGTAAATCTGCCTGGATATGTATGTATGTATGTGCATGCATGGGTGTGCACTTCATGCCATACATGCATATGTGCTCTCTCTCTCTCTCTCTCTCTCTCTCTCTCTCTCTCTCATATGTGTATGCAGAAGAGATGGAATGTAAAAGTTTATGGAATATATTAACATGTAACTAGAAACTACCATCATGACTTACAGCCACTTTTTTGATTACACGGGAGATAATGCACTGTCACCTTAGCAATATGGGCCAAAACACCTCTCACTAACGCTGGAGGTGTATAAGGCATATGTATAAAGAGGGTTGCGGTTTATTATTTGATATACCAAATGACAGAAGGTACTTGCGTCTCACAAAAAACACCCCTTAACCCGGATAAGCCATATAGCACCATAGTCACATAACATCTCTGGATATGTACAAGTTTTCTTCTATAATAAGCAAAAATGTTCACAAGCTTGGCAGTTGGATCATATATGATTATTATTTAGCATAAGCTGAAAATAATTTCATACTGTTTAGCCTGCAGCAAGCCTGACGAAAGCCCTCATCAGAATGACAGTGCCAAGTCCAGGTTGCCAGCAAGATAAGGGTATGAATTTATTTTCAAGTTTGTGTTTAATAATTATCATATATGGATGTCTTCTCTCTGTTCACTGAACTAGGTTACTGTAAACGCTTGTCTGCGCAGACAAGGGACCTGTGACAGCTGTGACCCTTGGCAGATTTCCATGGTGTTTTTATTTTTTGAAAGGCTGAAGAGGACGAGTTTGTTCCATATAGTGTTCATTTGACCCATTTAGAGTTGGGGGTAAAGATTCAAGCTCTGAATTGACCATGGGCACATATTTCGAATGTTTTTGTTTTTGTTCTGAGGCAAGAAGAGATGAGATCTGTTTACAACTCGTGTTTCAGTTATAATTATATATCATTGGTGAAACAGTTTTTAACAATAAGGAAAATTGCATCATTCAAATTAGCTCTTTCTGCACTAGTTTCCTTTTTAAGAAAAAAAATTAAGAAAAAACCTGGTGTCATTTCTGCCTGATGCGGTTACTGCTTTGTCTAGACAAACCTTATGTGGAAATGTTATGTTATGGTTTCACATCATGGCCATGTGCTTGGTGAAAACAAAAGGTGTCTGTGTAGTTCTGACTTTTAATGTGTATCAACATGCACTGGCGCCATACTGGCACAGATGAGCAGACGAGTATTGTCTGGCACGACATTTATCATTTATGGGGATAAAGCTGGGGTAAGGGAAGGTTCTTAGGTTTTTCAGGAAGCCTGGATTCCAAGGGCCTAGCATTTCAAAAACAAAACGAAAGAGAGAGAGAGAGAGAGAGGGAGATGTTCTTTCTTCAGCAAAAAATTCCATTAGCTATAAACATGTTATGTATTCTAAGTTGAAATGTGATAATTTCTGTAGCTTCATTCCCTGATAAAAGTGTCTTGTAAGAGAGAGAGAGAGAGAAGGGAGCACAAAATTCTATTCAGTCCCCAGAGGGGGAGTTTATATGAGCCCAGGTAAAACTACACCATGATGGAACATTTGCTCTTACATAACCTGCCCATTGTGTGTTAATACCATGGTCTGAGCTTTACAAACTGCAGTCTGCTACACCTGCACTGTGTCTTTGTCAGACCTTCAAATCCACTAAGAGGCGGCTAGACATGTTGATTGCAATCCTGGCGGGGTTTAACTTAATGAGGGGTGGTGCAATCATAATGCCATACTGCACCAGGTAGGGCTGCTGAAAGCAGCTGGATATACTATAGCCATTATCAACTCTCTCTCTCTCTCTCTCTCTCTCTCACACACACACACACACACACACACACACACACACAAAGGAGGTAAATGTGAAACCAACTGGGGTGATTAAAACAGCTGCTTCTTCGACAAAAATTATTTTCCCTTGTACATAGAGTAACAGTACTTGGGTGTTCAAATACTTATAGAAGTGTTAAACACAGTGTGCTGCAGAAGTTTTTGACCCTCTTCAAACCCCAGTAAACCCCCACCAACACCACCCTTCCCTGCTTAGGAATCCTCATAGGAAACCAACTCCGACCTTTGACCAGTATAATTATCAAAAGATGAAAGGAGACCAGTATTGGTCAGCCGGACCCTGAGCCACACAGTGTGGCATTAACAGCTGATATGAGTATATCAGGGCAAACAGACCTGGAGAGGGCTTATGTAACATCCCAGTCTGCTCTTGGAGCCTTGTTATTCAAATGGCTGGAGGTGGTCTTTAGAGCAGGTGTTAAATGTTGTGAACACCTGTACTAGATCTCCCCTCTCCTCCTTCCCCCCCCAACCCCCCCTCCTTTTCTTATTCTTATTTAAGTCATAAAGTCATTTTGTTAAAACTATTTTACAATTCTGTTGGGTTGTTGTCAATCATTTATCAAAAAAAAAAAGCTTCAGACTTTTGAGATATCGACCTCCTGCTGTGGTTCAACTAATGAAAGGTTTACTGTAATCACTAGATCTTAATGAGTAAAAACTGAAACTTGCTTAATGTTAATGCATAAAGGGGAAATTTAAAGGGATAATAACTCTTCATATGAGATCTATATTTCACAATAAAAACATTGTGAATAACTCATAGAAATATAATATATTCTGTTTTACCACAAAAACGGCAGTTATAGCTATTATTCTAATATCTGAGCTTGTCTTTAGACCACGTGACCTCCATTGATGACTATACTCTGTTAAAATCTCTTAAGAGATTTTAACAAAAAACCAAACTTTTTAGAAAAAAACTAGGGACTAATTTTGAATGTAAAAATGGATTCATTAACCATTAGTAAGTATGAGAAAATTGTTGTTTACTCCAGGAAAATTCATTTTTTGGCCGAAACGAAGAGTTATTATCACTTTAAGTTTAAGGAAGTTCATTACTTCATGACGTCTCATCTATTATTCTGTTTCGTATGGATATCCAGGCAGCCGATCTATCTTAATTGTGTAATTGAACCTAATCAATGCTTTACTTAGAGAATATGCCTCTGCAGCATTTTCAAATGTGTGCAGCAAATACCTTTGATAAATCCAGTTGGTTTTTTCCTATAGTTCAACATAATGTGGAGCCAAATGTGAAGGTAAACCATTGGCTGGGGTAGCGCGCTTACACTTGCCAATTTAGCCGAATGCTAAAACTGACTGAAGTTGGCCAAACAAAACTGGTCTATTTTGACTTGTTTTAGGCAAATTTAGCCATTTGGAGAAAAAAGTGATGAAAAAGTAGCGACTTGGCTATAAGAGAAAAAAACTGCCAGCGCTACCCAAGATTGGGCTTTAATACTAATTCTCTATTTAGATGGGACATTAGCTAGAGCACAGCTGCGGCATGTTGCTACCTCTTAATCAATGTCGCCATCATCTCAAAACCAGCATTCTTCTACTGACTAGATCAATCTACAACTGGTCAGAGTCGGATTGACCTGCTGCCCTCATGGGGAGAGCTGTGTCAAAGCAGGCCATTGTGTGTACTCTGGCCAGTCCATAGTGTCATAATTTATTCAGCCTTTATTGACCCATGTCCAGTGTTGAAGGAACTAGCCATGATCGATCAATCTAAGTCTGTCCCTGAGATGAAAGTGTTATGAAACTAAGGCAGCGCTAAGTCCCGGAGACTTATAAATAACATGGCGGCTGTAATGGCTGTTTGCACTCATAACTCAGACTTGGTGTCTGTGGTCAGTCTTTGTGGTGGGTGACTGGGAATAGTTTATGCTCCGTTTCATTTTGGATTCAGGAGTGCAGTGGTACTTTATAATTTCAGTGATGATGATATTGATGGTGATTTTTTATGCATGGATATATAACTGGTCAGGTGTACTGACCAGTTATATATTAATTTTTTTTTCATTTAAAATGAAGTACACACCAGGTAAAAGTCAAATTCTCTCTTTGTCATATATTGTCAGTTTTATTGATATCAGCTCTGGATAGATTATATTCACTATATGCAGACTGGCCAATCCTTTGGGTGTACTCAGATTAATACATTATGCTAGCTGAGTCGATCCAACTTTGTAGGGGATCTTCCTTAAAGTGCAATCAGTGGAATCAGCTCAATTAGCACACAGTAGTTAATAACCCCCTAGCTGTTCGGGGAGTTCTGTCAGACAATTAAGCTGATTCCACTGATTCCACAGAGTTGGACAAACCCAGCTAATACTGATTCCACAGAGTTGGACAAACCCAGCTAATACAATATGGGAATCTGAATGCGGTCTTACATACTGGTCCTTCTACAATCGAGCCACTCCTCTCTGATATGCTGATATCACTATTTAACTTCTACTTATTATACTGGTCAACTGAATGAGGCTAACTGCCGGTGATGTAACATACTGGCCAGCTTGATATTATGTATTAAGCATCACCACTGGTGATCTATTGGTCAGTTTTTATGTGGCCCCTTTCATATAATGCCATTCTTTTTCTGTGGCTCGTTGCTGACCCCTAGGTGACCTGAATGAGACTTAAGCTAGAAGTTATGTAAGAAATGTTGCTTCATTCACTTGATATGTTTGACATGTTTTTGGGGGAAAGCTTGATTGATGTTCTGAAGAGAAGGGGTTTAAACTGAAAATCAGAATAACCCAGTTTCCCAGGACTAAAAGATGAATTTTGTAACAAAAGATTTTGGAAATCAAGGCACAGTGAGAATTTTTAGGGTATTCCACCATCTGGGTGAAATAATGCATTTTTTTTCCTTAAAATATTTTGAAAAGTTCTAAAAACATATATTGTTTTCATGTTGGCCCTGATCTTTGCCTATTACATTTATGTTTTTTTTTACAAGAATGTGGATATCCACTCCAAAAGCAAGTGCTTGCCTGCATGCATGTGTATATGTGCATCTTTTACAGGCTATGCCATTGGCGCTAAAATGCTGCCAAAGTTTTTTTTTTCTTTTTTTTTTTTTTTTTGCTGGAAGCCTGCTGGCATCAATATATGCGTCACCTGTTAGAGCATCATCATTGAAATAGGGGCTGTCTGGCTGTATTATGTAATTGTAGCCAGGACAGCTGGCACCCACTACTGTTTTTCAGGAAAGAAAGTCGAAATTTAATGAGTTTTTGTTAGACACCCAATACCTCATAAATATAACAACAGAGTGTTTTTCAGGAAGAAAGTCAGAATTTAATAATGAGTTTTTGTTAGAGACATCCGATACTTCATAGATATTACAACAGAGTGTTTTTAATTTGAGCTTTAGAAACTGGATTGCTTTTAATGTCCTCTTTTTAATTAAACAGGATTTACAGTCCAGTGACCCCCCATCCCCCCCCCCCCCCAAATCATAGAATTAGGGGTCAAAAATTGGATTTTTTTTTTTGGGGGGGGGGTTGCTTGTTTGTTTATTGGTTTGTTTGTTTGTTGCATTATGTTCTATAGCTATCTCTACCATTAACATACTGTCAATGGAATGATTTCCACTAAGATACTTCTCTCCATGCATGAAACTCTCTTGCACTGAAAATAAATTGATTTTCAAAATTTTGTGTCAAAAAACCTTCCTTGTTCAAAATGTAGGCAAAACAGGGGCTTCTTCTTGTGTTAGGATTCATGATATTGATTTAATAGAGATAAGCGTAAATGATGTATAGGTTGTGTTTCAGAATGTATTCAAGAGTCTACATGTATTGATTTCTGCCTCAGTGCAAGATAGCTGTATTCTAGGAAGTTTCAAAGTTTCCTATTCACGAGTATATTAAGCATTCAATTGTTGTTTTTTTTCACTTGTTAATAAAATACAATAAAAAACCACCAGTTTGCAGAAAGAAGAGGAACAGTACTTCAATCCATTTGAATCTTAATTCAGTTAATGAGACAGTATTCGAAGTTTCAAACAGTTATTTAGATTATTCTGTCTCTAGGCAGGTAAATTACTGCCTGTGATCACATGCTTCTATAGAAGGTAATACACGTTTGACTTAAAAGAGTCCACATTTTCCAAGAAGTCAGCCAAAGTAACATCAGTAAAATAGTAATGTTATGTGACATAAATGCCAAGGAAATGTCATAGCGAATCCATTTAATGTTAATCCTTGAGATGAAAATAGTTGCAAGGAATTGATGGCAGCCACAATGCTGTTATGACAGAAAAGTCACAATTTCGCTTTATTCGTGGTATATGTTATGATGACCTGCCATCTGGGTTCAGGACAGAAAACAAGGTTTTGGGTTGCATGCGCATGTATACAAACACAATTATAATTATAAATTGATGGCAAGATGGTCATATAAAATAAATGAACATTCTCAACTGGGTACTCACATCCAAGCAGCCAACTGACCTCATATTCCCAGTCAAAATGGAGTTGGCCAGTTTTAAAGTTTTATGTCATGATAACAGACATGCGCAAACTCTACTCTACTCTCTGTCTATCTCATTTTTGGTAAAGATTTGTAATTGCAGGTTCGATTTGCTTCCTGTGGGGAAGTTATCAAATCTGGGTGGCTTTTGAGATGGTCTATATCCTAAGTTTCTACTCTGTCTGAATTGAAACACGACTTATTAAAAAATTTTAGTTGAATTAAATGTTAATTTAAAATAATTTTATACATTGTTTGCTTCATTGTCCCCTGTGTTTAAGTGTGTCCAAAAGACTAAAATGTCATTTTCTTGATGCCCCTCTCTCAAAAGGACGGTAATTGCTTTGAGATATCTTCTCAGAAGGCTCTCATTGGCTCACTCTGCTTCGTGCAGACAGTTTTCTGAACTGAAATCTGCTCAATAAGATTACATAGAAACAGGGCCTTACTAAGACTTCTCTCAAAGAAAATTACCTGAACCAGACAACCTGCTTAATGAAATATTGGTTGGTAATATCATGGATGTGGGTGAATATCCTCAGCTCACTCACCTGTTGACGTCAAATGTAGTATCCCTTGGAAATTGGTGCTATCAGTTATTGATGAGAACAGGAGGACGTCAGGAACATGGTTATCTTCCTAACAAATCAAGAAAAACCAACATGTTGCATGGCGTATTTCAACTGCTATTGATGTCATGTCATATATTATATATTAATAAGGGCAAAGACTATAAATGTGTGTGTGTGTGTGTGTGTGTGTGTGTGTGTGTGTGTGTGTATAGTAAGAGATATTGCTGGATACAAGCCTGCCCCGTTTGTTATGTCCGATACCTCTGATAAATAATAAGTAACAGAAAATGGAGCAGTGTTTAATTATAAATCAAGATGGCCATGCATATTGCAATGTAGGATCCAGAGAAGGGGTCCACAGGAGGAACACTGGGCCCGATTTTTCCATCCCTGTGCAACACATATTATTGTAAAATTGTCTGTGTCTATTCTTTTATATTTGAGGGTGAAGCAATGGCAAGATTTTTTAAACCTTGGTCCTTTTGCAAAATATGTTTTTCAGGCAATGGGTGTAGGCATGTGGGGGGGGGGGGGAGAGAGATGGTGCAAGTCTCCCTTTTGGCTTCAAAAAGGTCCCCTCTGAATCAAAATTGGGCTTATTCCGTTCCTTAAGTAAGAACAACAAAGGAGGAAGATAGGAGCAATTTTTTTTTCAGGAAAATAGCCTCCTTTTTCAAAGCGCTGGCTGTAGGGCAGTTTTTGCTTGGTTGTTTGGCAGATAAGCTCCTGCCAACTTCACAGACAGCAATTGTTTGCACAACATGACTATGGAGAGGTTGTAACAGGTCGCGTCTGGTCTGCTCCACAGTAAAGGTTACGACAGGACAACCACCTTTTATATTTAGCCACTGGCAGCAGTGAACATACTTTAACTTGGCAGAAGTTGTGTCAGATTATATGTAAGATACCAGGCCATCTGTAGACTGTGTGATTTTTGGAGGTGTCAGGGGCGCCAGAAATGCAGTGAATTTCCGTCTGAGCTTTATATGTTGACAACGTCTAATGGGTGGACTAACCCCCCACCCCACACATAAAAATATATTTGTACTGGATGAAATCATTGTTTTAGAATTATTGATGAAAGTAGAATGCAGAAATGTATTTTTGAAGCAACTCTCTAGCTGTATGGCACAACATCCATTAAAAACAATGCAGACAGCAGACGTATGTGGTAACCATGGAAACCAGTTGGACCAATGTGACATCAATAACATTGTCTTAAATACTTTAAGGATAAACCATTTAAGTGCGATGGAGGAACAAAGCCCCATTATCGGAGCAAGCTGAATAAATCATTATATTTCGAGGTTGGCCAAGATCAGCACGTGAGACGATCAAAGAAACAGTCGGCGATTCCCTCCAAGTTGTAATTGACATTTACTACCATGAACAACTTTTTTTCTCTTTTCACTGAATAATATTTGCATAACTTTGACAGACATAACAAAAGAAGCCCCAACTGTCATTGTTAGTGGCATGCTTGACCCTGTTTTGAAATGAGGTCTCCTGTGTATTAAGAAAATATTTTCTGAACATGGAGAACACAATATCTGATACTTTTGTTATGTGAGATCGTAAAAATCGCATCATTCAAGGCCACTAAGGGCCCTCATTCACCTATTCTCTGATGCATGCCTGGTTGAAGGCAGACTCTTCTTTTTCATATTTATTGATTTTTAGAACAAGGATTTTGGATTTAAGTCTACTAGTAAGTTATTTAAATCTATTTAAATGGAAGAAAGAGAACTTGGAATAACATGTTCTATTAAATCTGAATTTCTGTCGCTACTCTCCCCCAATTCCCATGAAATCTCACTTGTTATAATAAGAAGTAATTACGCTAAGTTTATTTCCTTTATGGGGATGTGTTTCGGATAAGAAGTCTTAACTCCACAACGTCAGGGTGTATAACATTGGTTGCTGCCACATGAAGAAAAAAAAAACTTCAAAATCACGGGGTGCCCAAGATGGGTTGCTGCACAAACCATATGACAAAGAATGCACACGGCAAATTGGATATCAGCCTCTTGTATGCCATCATCTGTCCCGATTTATCTCAAGTGGATGAAATAATTGCTACTTGTAGTGCACGCACTTTTTATCATCTGTGTGTGAGTTGTGTGTATGGCCCATGTGGAAAACTGCTTCAAAATAGGTTGATTGAGTGAGGATTTTTCTGTTGTGCTCTGATGAAAAAAATATAATATATATGGGCGGACAGACGCTAAACATAGATATCGAGGCAGGCTGGGCTGGAAATGGGATTACATTTTGGCTCTCAGCCATGCTGCAAATAGTTCAAAGGGTCTGCTGCATTTACAAGCTGACTAGAGTCGGCTTGGCGATGAAGAGTTCATTTGACGTCCCATTTTTATTGGTAAAATGCTGCACTGCAATTTTTTTCCTTATGGTATAGGACAGTTGTGGAGAACCTATACACTGGGTTACATCTGAGGGTAAACCAAGACCACTTAAAGTGATGATCGATTTATTGGTTGAATGATTGATTGATTTTGTTTATTGATGATTGGTTGTTTTGAGTGTATATAATGTAAAATTTATTTGGAAAGTTTGGAGAAAATGTTTGCTTAGCTTAATAATTGATAAATTTTTGGCAGAAGTCCCCCATTGGGATATTGTTGACATACTTATTATTATGTGAATAGTACCCATATACTGTGTGAGTTATTAATCAGTATAGAAGCAGTGCTTGACACTCAACTTTTTTCGATACTGGCCCACGATATGGGTAAATATTGCAAGGATGATTTGACACATGACATTTTACTTGGTTTTTGGGCCAGTGACCCCCTCGATTCAATGGCGCTAGGTTGGTTTTCAGTTGCCCAGGGCCAGTGGGCCACCCTTAATGTCAAGCCCTGAGAAGTAACAATAAGATGACTTCAAGCAAATAACCATATTTCTGAGAACTAAGTGACATACAGTAAAAACTTTTCCATTTACATTTTTTAGTTTTTTTTTTACTAAATCATATATATAAGAATATAATGGCAAAAAATTGTGTTTTTTGCCGAAGTAAGTCTTCAATTCGACGTAGTACCTGTCAGCATTTGGAGAGCCCATGGAATTCTGGGAAGGCAGAAAGGATTGAGAAATACCCAGTGTGCTGCGCCAACTCAATTTTATTTCTTGCGCTTCAACAGTGCCTCCTCCTCCTCCAGCTATAAGAAAAGCGGAATGCAGCAAATTATACCCGCACGATTTACTAGTCAATCAATACACTCGCTTTTCTTTCACTCTTTAACTGCACCAACTGACCGAAGATTTGTGGCATTAACGAGCTGATTTCCTAGCTGATTGTAGTGTGTCTGTTTTGTGAACTGACTGACCTTTGTGTACATTGATTAAGGGAGGGACAGGGAAGAGGGGTGAAGCTGCCTGAGGGGGAGATTTCCAAGTGCATTACCAGATAACCCTTGACTCAAAATAGACTAAGATTACAGAAGCTGTTCACAACAAGTGGGAAGAGTCAGGGGGAATTGTAGAATAGACGTAAAGTTTACCAAGACTGAGCAAAACAAGGCCCAAGGGTTGGAGGAAATTATTACAGTTGGTTTGTTTTATTTACTACATTG
Source organism: Lingula anatina (assembly GCF_001039355.2). The sequence continues at coordinate 407,493 of NW_019775436.1, forward strand.
GGCAGCTGAACGTAGTATGACAACTTTTTAAGTGCTGAGGCAAGCAAGGAAAGAAAAAGTGAATTTATATATCCTGTTTATTGCATTTGAAGGTCCCTTACAACATATAAATGTCTATAAAGTAAAGATTATTTTTCTGTTGCTATATCTGGGGCAATCTTGACATTTTGCATGATGAAAGGTGAACCAAGTGTTTTCTTCACATAAATAGAATTGTATTACTATTTAAAGAATGTGGTTACCTAGATTAAAGTTACATGCTTCTGTTCCTTATTATGAAATTCATAGCAGGTTACCTTTCAGATACTTGTTTTTAATGAACAAGGCAAAGTTTGATTTCATTCCTGGATTTTATCAGGCTAGAGAAGAAAAGAAGTTTATTACCAGGAAGAAATCTAGAGCTCTATCAATACCGTATTGTTTATCGTCTACCCCCCCCCCCCCCCCCCCCTACTGTGATTTAACTTTGTATTCAACCAGTGCTGGAAGGTTTGCTCAAAAAGTGGAAGTTTGATAAATTGGTCTTTTGTGTCTCAACCAAGCTATAAATCGGCATGCATATTAATTGCCATACTTGGATAGACAGATGAAGCTGGTACATTAAGCTATATCACCACACAGTGGCCAACATATTTACTGAGAAAACGAAAATATTGTGCCATCTATTCAACAACTTCTGCTCCACAGATCATACACTAAAGATCCTAGACACCACATACGTTGATAGCCCAGTTGCAGACGACAACCATGATCCTTCGCTTCCCATCTGTCGCCGGAGTATTGATTTTACAGAGGCAAACGAATGTTCTGTCCGTCATTTGACAAGGATCAATGGCGAAGCACAGTGCTGCTGTCTGAATTAATCTCGCTACCAGCTTAAACTCCCATTATACTCAGAACTATGGAGACACTTTCATAAACTGTGTTTATACTGGTTACAGAACCAAACCGTTTTAGGTCCTTAATGGGTCAACATCTCAGTAACCAAATTGATTTGCTAGTATGAATATATCTATAGATGTCCATTCAGTATATGGTATGATAGACACACAGCTACATTCACTGCTGAACCCTGGTGAATGTTGATGGGGTTTTCTACATGTTCCTTCGAACTTGATAACATTAGAAATTGTTTTTAAAAGATTTGAATATAAACAAGTTTTTATTCTACATATGTGCCATGATGTTTTGACCCTTCATCTAAGGGCCTTGATCGCCCCCCCCCCCCCCACCCCCACTGTAATATCAACATCAACACCTTTGAGATCAGATTTTGAATTAAACATGTTATCTAGGGCCTTCATGTATGTAACTTTCTAGAAACATACTAGAAAAGCATTTGGAATTTCTTTTTAGTGACTATTCAGTTTTCCTCAATCTTTGAACTAATTTGCTCAGTTCCTCCAGTGAAAGTACTGCTTCGCCATTCCGTCTGCAAATGGATGGAACATTATATTGTGGTTAATATAATATGTAATTAATAAGCATGTTTATCATGTTCAGACACTTATGGACCTAGACAGGTTGAAAACTAATCACAGGGCCAGTACAATGGACAAGGGTTGTTTTAGCCTATGGCACTGTCTCTAGTATATGTTAGATGTAGCCTGTTTTAACCTAAGGCACTGTCTCTTGGAAATAAGGTTGTTTTAGCATAGTAAGGTAACGTCTGTGAGCCATAGGGCGCATTCCCATAGATTTAAGATCGATCTATCCCCGTGGGGAGTCTCACTAGATTACTGTCAGATAATCCGACTTAAATGTCCGTCCCGCTTACTAGAAGCTGTAAGGGGGTACTTTCATGCCTGCTCGGCTGACAGCTATTTAGCGTGAACCCCCAGGGAGTTAGGTCGATCTAGTTGGATCGATCTAATCTCTGGGAATGGGGTCATAGTTTTTCTAGTGTAAGGTGACATCTGTAGGACAGGTTTTTGAAATAAATTTCTATACAAACTAGGAAAAATTCTGTTGTATATAGGTTGATTAAATTTCATGCCTATATTTTTTTTTTTTTTTTCTCAACAGGGGTTGTCCGAGGAGAAAGAGGCCAAAAAGACAAAGTATGATGAAGAAATTGTCAGCCCAAGCCAGGAGGTTGGTCTGTCATCATCGTGGGCAGATGTCCGCCATCCTGGACACATGTCTGCATTCAGGCCATGGTCCCCCAATGTTCTGAACCTGTTAAAAGAGGGAAAGGGACTGCCTGCTCCACCAGCACTGATGAGGGAGAGGTAAGCTTTTAAGAACATAAGTGTCAAAAACTTTCATTCTCTCTCTCTCTGTCTCTCTCTCTCTCTCTCTCTCTCTCTCTCTCTCTCTCGAGCAGTTATGTCTTTTTCAAGTTTGTCCATGTGTATCCTTGAATACATCTGAGTAACTCCATACACATGTTCACATGATATTTTTTTGCGCACAAACATGTAAAACTACCAGTCAATACTGAAAAGGAGGATATTAACATAATTGAAACCAGGGAACTTGCGTGTTCTTAATCACAGGATATAAATTGAAAAGGTTATACAAGGATATGGGGAGCAGGACTCATCCATGTTGCATTAAATGGCCTAGGCAGGACTCTGACAATAAAAAGGACAAGGAAATCACAGAATGAGGCATTGCAGCATGAATGGATAATGATGTTTGGCTAATGGCCCCCTATGTACTTTATAGCACAGGAGACGTTATGCACAACCATAGCACAGACAGAACATTGACACTACTTTAGTGTGTCTCTTTGTGTATTATAAAAGTACTGGAGGCGATGTACTGTTAAAGTATTGGAGGTATTTTGTTACAGGTGTACATGTAGAATGTTGACACTGCTGTCACGACTCCTTGTGTACTGTTATGTGCTTAGAAATTTCCAAATTATAAAATGATTGGAAGAAACTGTTTAAAATTTGCAGGTAATTACTGTGTTTAAAAAAAAGGGAGGAAAATTGTTTCATTTGGTACTGGCTGTGCTTTTTTATCAAAATGTTTTGCCTTGTCAATATTCCTGCCTCTCTAGACTGTTTGCCCATGACATTTCAATTACTGTTGTATAACTCTCGTTTAAGATAAGGAGTCTGTATTTATTATGTCTTTAGACTCATTGTTTTGACTGAAGTTGGCATCTTGGAACACAGATTACATGATGCCCCGAAGAATGTGTTGTTCTGCTTTCAGACAATTTTGTCTGATTTTCTAGATGGCAAGAAAAACCACTGAATCCTTGTCTTTACATTCTGCTGAGTTCAATGACTTCTTCGTATTGTTAAAAGAGGCTCATGTCTGTTTGATGTATGTGGGAAATGTGAAGGTGAAAAATCAATGTTTGCTGTTTGTTATTTTGGTTCAGGCAGTGATGTGGTTTTTTTCCAGCATGCAAAGTTATATTTGGTTTAGGACAAAAAAAATAAATAAAATGTGTGAACATGTGCAGCAATATATCATTGATTTGGTTGAAAATACGGATTTGATTAAAATCAGGGAAGGGTATGTTGAACTTGTATGTTTGAAATTAATAAATGTTTTCGGTTTGAAAGAAAGAAGCTTATATTTAACCAAACCCATTTTCAGCATTTATGCTCAAGCTTACATACTGCCTTTTATTTTTTAAATTATTTTTGCAAATAAGTATCAATTTTGTTTTTGCGCCTTTCAGTGGAGTGAGGGCTGCGCTGCCATCTTATCTCCACACGGGGCCACCAATATTGCTGAACCCAGAGAGAGTGGTGCCACACTACCAGTCGAGCAGGTGAGGAGGATAATTAATGTGTCGTGTCTGAACCACATAGTGTAATAAGATTTACATTTAAGTCATGCTGCTATATGCAAACACAGTATGTCTAGGAATTTGATGCCGTCTGTTTTTGGCTGCAATGAAGTTTTAGTTGTATTACCCTCTCTTCTTAATGGAAAATATATTTGATTTTTTGTTCATTGTGTCATCAGTGATACCGCCAGATTTGCTGTCTTGTGCAAATAACAAGACTGTTGAAAAATGAGCAAGTGATGAGAATTTTCATTTACTGTCTAGTTGAAGAAGATATGAATTTGAAAAAGTGCACTGGCATTTTTTGAGCAATGCATGATAAATAAGTAAATAAAAAAACTGCATTTTCCTGTGGAAAGGGCCATATAGTAGGTTTACCCAATTAACATTAAAAATGCATTTAAAAAAACTTGAAACCTACTGATGGGGCAAAACTCCTTTAAGATTCCTTAATATCTGATCAGGTATGAGCCCCACTTTGCCCCCAATGTGTCCTTGGCACCCCTGGCCAAGAAAAAGGAAGACGAAGAGGGGGAAGAAAAACTGGTGAAAGAGGAAGAAAAAGATGGAGATCTGGCCCTGTCAACAACAGATACTGATGACTCAGCAGTTTCAGGTGAGTAGTACAGGAACTGTGATTGATTTTATGAATTATTTTTTATAACTCAGTGTTGTGACAAAAAGGTTAAAATGCAGACTCCCAGTAGTGAATAGGTGTCGGTTTAAGTTACATTTTTTTTTAACCATTTTCAGTTTTTTCATGTATTATCTTTTAACTTCTTGTTGGGGGGTTTGGAGATGCAAAGTAACATATATTATTATTTAAAAAGAAACAAAGAAATGTCCCACTATGTGAATCTGTGAATAAAATTCAAAAATGAAGATCATGATAATTCATTTTGAAAAATTAACCCCAAAAGGTTAGTTTTACCTAATTTTATGAAACATCATCATTTTAGGCATAATTAGCTATAATCCGAACAGTAAAATTGGGGACCAATTAAACATTCAATTATTAATATTTCAATAAAAAGACTACTTTATCTTCACAAATAGAGCCATCAACCCCAACAGAGACTGGGGATAGGCGAGTGACCACAATGGAAACATTTGAGAGCTCTTTAGAGAGGGAGGTAGAAATGATGAAGAAGGCGCTGGATGGGGAAGTCACCAATAAAGAAAAGTATTTAGAAGAGTTTGAGGAGATACATAAAAAGATGGAGACTGATTTTAGTTCTGCATTGGAGAGCAAAAAGAGACTTCAACAGGTAACTTATTTTATCACACAGTTTTAAATGTTTAATATATAAAAAAAGGAAAACCATAGGATAACAATTACTTGGTTTCCCAAAATCAACCCTGTTTCCCAAAAACTAATCATTTATATGGTCTTTCATTTGGTTTGAGGCTTACACATGACTAATTACACCAAAAATGACCAAAAAAAGCCTTAGAAATCTAAGTTCTTCTGTACTGAACACTACATTATACTTAGGCTCTATTCCCATAGATTTTAGATCGATCTATCCCCACGGGGAGTCTCACTAGATTACTTTCAGATAATCCGACTTAAATGTCCGTCCCGCCTACTACAAGCTGTAAGGGGGTAATTAACTTTCGTGTCAGCCCGGCTGACAGCTATTTAGCGCGAACCCCCAGGGAGTTAGGTCGATCTAAAGTAGGTCGATCTAATCTATGGAAATGGGGTGTAAGAGTGCATTCAGAACAGATGATCCGTGGACTTACTGATCCGCCTTCTAAATATGGCTGACCCCACTTAAAAAGCCACTCATTTCCTGATGGTCTCCCCGCCTCCACACTTGCCATTAAATGGATTAAATCTCAGCTCTGAGATTGAATTGGTAGGACCCTGCAGCGACAGCACGCGTAGAGAATCATTTGTTCTGAATATGCTCTTAGACTACTTTAAAGCTTACAATGGGTGTTATTTTCTTGAAAATTACAACCCTTTTTTCTTCAGCCACCAAGATATAACAAATTCAAAATCATGGACAAATTACAAACTTTCTCATTTTTCAGCCATTCTTGAGACTAGTGAACAGTAAAACTAACATAGGTGAAATTAGCAGTTGGAAAATGAAAAATTGGGTTTATACTATAAATTATAGGTCATAGTTTTCCTGTGTGATAAAGGTGATAATTAGTTTCCAAGAAAATTCCTTTCTTTTCTCTCTCTTTAAGGGTGTAACATGCATATTGCAAGTCTTTAGCCCACAGGTAAAAATGAATATGACGTCAAAGACATATTTCCAACAAATTCTAGTTAGTTGTTTTGCAGAAAAGAAAAAGGAAATGTGTGATTGAATGTGCAACCTCTACGTCATGCTACTGTAAATCCCCTTTTTGTCTCCAACATTAAATTGCTGAAAAAATCATCAGTTTGTAAAGTACCACATTTTTGACCAATTGGGTAGAGGGTGGGGAGTGGTTTCACTACATTTGCCAAGTTAATCATCGCTAACTTTAAATCTAATTAAGAGTGTTGCCAATATTTTTCAATTGTAATTTGCATTGGTTTTGGTTGAATGGCAAAAAAATGTAGCCAAATTGAATTTTTGCTCTGAATTATTGACCCATTATGACATGGATATTTGTAACGTTGGTTTTGACGTGATCATAAGCTGCTTATGCATGTCACAAATCTCAAATATTGTGTATATGGCAGTAATTGAAAAAGATAAAAGTAAAACCTCCTGAAATATATTTTGTCCATTTAAGGAGCTGGAATTCCTGAGACTGTCCAACAAACAAAAACTCCGAGAATTGTCTGCAGCGAAGAAAAGCCTGCACAAAGAGCTGCAAGCAACTCAAGAGGAGCTTGCTAAAGCATGGGAAATGGCTAAAGCTCGAGAAGAAGAACTCCAACAAGAGATCAGCTTTTTGAGACAGCAGCAACAAGAAAATTTTGATCCATCCAAGGTATATAAATGATCATATATATATATATATATATAGAGAGAGAGAGAGAGAGAGAGAGAGAGAGAGAGAGAGAGAGAGAGAGAGGGTGGTGGTTAGATATTTAGAAAAACCTATATCTGGGCTGAAATTATAAGTTTAAAAAATAAAATATTTTCTTATTTAACTGAAACAGAGCTGCTTATGAAACTGAAATGTATGACAAAAAAGGAAGGCAAGTCCCATTTTCCATTGTCTGACTATAAAGTTGGCTAGCTCTCCACAGTATCGACTTCTTTGATACACTTATCTAGGCAAAACATATTCCTGGAATCTTAACTTGTGTAGAATTCCAAGAAATCCTGTTTGTTCTGAGGCAGACAGCAGCTGTGAAGTAAAACCCCTTGATAACCAGTAAACATAGCATTAGGTGTCTAATGCAGTTGTCATTTTTATTAGGTTTTGTTACTAGCTCATGACTGATATAAGAAACATTGGCTTAGGAAAGAAATATGTTTCATTGTATGTCATTATGCTGCAATGTATAGATAGAGTTATATGGCATTTTTTTCTTATTTTTGGAGAGTTTTTCCAAATTTTTGAACCCAGTTTTGATTAAGTTGGTAGTCTAATAATGCATTTTTGGCTCAAATCGGTTTGAAGTTAGGCTCTGTTTGAATGGACCCTTCATGTCCCCCCACATCCTACTGCATACAGATGTCACAGAAATTAAGAAAAATATAGGAAAGTTTATCAAGACTTTCATTGTACCTGGAGCAATGCGCTCTGTTATTAAGGTTAAATAGCAAGCGAGGAAGGGTCGCTGTTTTCCTCCTGAACCCGGAAAGATCAAAACATACCACTTGCCAACCAAAATAGCACAGTAAATCTGTGTACAAATAAACACATGTGTTGGTGTGACGTAAAAGGTCTGTGGCACTTATGCCCTGCGCCAGACACAACTGCGGTTAAGATGGCGGCATTTGTTTTGACAAGTGGGGCACATTGCAAAACATGTGGTCCCCAGGCGGAGTGGACCGAGTTAGTCAGCTAAAAGGGCCAACCAGTGCTTTTTCCGAGAATCATATCTTTTATTGGATTAGAAGGGGTTATATAGGGTTTATATGTAGTTTTCACTTACAGAGATCTGGAGGCGGAATTTATCTTTGCAGTCTGATGGTCTTCCATTAATCTATTTGTTTTGTTAACTCTAGCAAGCTTTCTTGGCACTCTTTGTATTAAAAGCCCAGCTTAATGGAATGGTTCAGTTAACACATGAATCTGGAGGTGTTCCCACTGGCAAAATTTGAGACCGATTTTCACATTATTATTATTATTATATGTATATATTTTTTTATTGTTATCTTGCTTATTATTGTACCACCAGCGTTAGCGCTGGCGGTACACATGGTTTCGGTCTCGTCCGGATCGTTCCGCCGGCTCCGCCGGCTCCGCCGGTTCCGCCGGCTCCGCCGGACGGCTACCGTTACCGCTTCTCCTCCTAGACGGTAAGGCCCCCCATACCCATCTCATGGATTTAGGTCACCTATAATCTCAACTCGTTCCACGTAAAATTTGGGCTTTGTCGGTATTGGGGTCTGGGTGTGGCACTCATTGCAATGCACCCTTGTCTAAAAATGGCAAAATTAAATGCTAATTATCTACCCTACGGAAGGAGTTATGGGAAAAATTTCTATAGACGGCTTTCCAAAAGTCATATGTGTAGATTTCAAATATACCCTTGGATTTGACCTTTGACCTTTACTNGACCGACTACTTAACACACTGAAGGACATGTCACCCTTGTATATCCTTGGCATACATCTAGCCGTGTGTAGATGATGGTTAGCACAAGGGAGGTTTATTCAAAGTGGCCATGACCTTTGGGACTATATATACCAGCCCCTTCGTCTTCAATGCATACTGGTTCATGTACACTTGGGTGTTCATATGAAAAAGAGACTTAACTTCTGGGGCAAGTTCCAAGCTGAAGAAGAACATTAAGGAGTACGAGATCAGTGGGTCACCATCATTGAAGACCCCCTCCTCCCCCTTTGACATCAGGGATCATTGTGTTCATGAGTAATAATCAAGGTGCTACTATTATTATATGCTATATAACAGCTCCGTGCTGCCATCTATAGGAGAATATTATTGCACTTTGCCTGGTTCTTTATCTTTTCATCAAGGCCCTCTTCACATCAATGGGAACAGTTTTTTAAGCACTCCAGTTTGGGAGATTGACTTATTTGATAGCCTGGCCATTATGCGAAGGAGCCCTCTAAACGGAGCCCCCATGCTCATCACGACCAGTTAACAAAACTGATTTTGAATCATACATTGGGGGCTTGTAAAAGGGAGTAAAAACCCTCCTTGCATAATTACGATGTTAAGATTAGTCAAACGGGTGTGGTAAGGAAAAACTGTACCAGAAAACTGCGCGGTTTAATGTGAAAAGAGCCTCTATCACCAGAGCCCAAGGTTTAGCTTCATGTGTGTACATATTGAAGTGATTGGAACCTTTGTTCTGTTGTGTTTTGCACCATTGAAGTCCTAGACGAGGAAATATTTCAGTTTGCAAAATGAATGAAATATCACAGGGTAGAAAAAAAGCTCAGTTCAACACAGAGCAGAAGCTCACATGAATTAGTTACGAGTGCAGGTAGCTCTTTCTGTATATTGCTGTACAGTTCTCAAGGCATTATCCAGTTATCATAAAAACTGTTCAGACATTGAAGTGTTCTGGATGGCTTGCCTAAAATGGGGTTTGAATGTGGTGGGGTGAAAAGTTTACATCTCCAAGTACTGTTCACTATTGTAAAAACTCAAATTCAAATTTAATCAGAAGGCTGATTCTGTAAAATTGTTTTGTAAGGCACAGCTCTGAAAGATTTATTTTCAAAAGAGGAGAAAATTAAATTTCACATGATATTTTTTTTTTTTTTTTGTGAGTTATTCAAATTGATGAAATTTTGAATGTTGAATTATTGAATAAGTTGAGGTGATGCAAATTTATGAGTAAATGCCTTAATGTTTGAGACAACAAGCTTAGTACCTTTGTTGGTTTTAAATTAAGTGGCCATGCTAAAGTATTTGATATCTATACAAAAATTAGGTTGTCAGATAACTGTTGTTGTTTTATTTCCACAGAATAATCTATCCATTTTTAATGCAAAATTTATTTTCTGCATTTAGTAGATATTTGTTATCTAGGCTTTTTTCATCACATAAAGGTCATTTGTATGATACGTAAACACTGCCATTGTTAAACTTGTTACGTGGAATATGAACCCCTGAAATCGAGAATGTAATTCATTCTTGTATAAACTAAAAGTTGTCTTATTCGTGCTCTCTCTGAGTTTTGTCAGAGGTTTGCACTGTTTTAATGTGGTTACTGGTACTTTACTGCCACCTCAACCAGCGGGCGGTATCAGTCCACAGCGTGTACATACCTTGTACCCTTCAGTACCTTGCTTGACCATTGTTAAAATTGGTTAAAGCTAGCATATAGCAAGAGATCCTTCAGAGCATATTGATGCACTCAATACTCATTGTTAGGGCCAGTGGGTTAATGATGGCGCATGGTAGTGTAGGCACTGGGGCCAGTTTCAAATTAAAAAAATTTTTTTTTAAATTTATCAGTAACCCTTTGGCTTAAAAATAAGTCCAATGGGTCAAAATGGCCTCTAAAATTGGCCTTGAAGTTGAAACCGGTTTTTAGGGGTTAACATTGTTTTGTGATATAGGCCCTAGTGACCTAAAATGTCATGTTTCCCATGGTTGTCATGGCGATCTTGCCTGGGTTGGGTTGGGCAAGGACACAGTTTGTCTAATGGTTGAATGACCTTGGAACTTGACCTCTGAACTTTTCCCAAAGTTCCCGGTGAATGGAGTAGAACAACACTAAAGCAAACATGTGATGTGAAGGCTACACTCTGTGTGAAGACAATAAGAATAACAGATGAGATAATGCCTTGACCTAATTTTAACTAGGTCAAGGTCATACTGTGAGTGCTTTATAGTTCATATTGCACTATACCTGGTAACTAGTGTTTCAGTTAGGTGAAGCTGCAATTGTGTATGTATGTATTTACACAAGCATATATATATATGTATATTTGTGAATGATGCACTAAAGTTTGATCCATGTTTTTAAAATGAGCTTCTTTGGTCTTCTAAGATCCGTAAACAAGAGGATACACATGAGAGTTTGCCCAGTGTAAGTTCTCTTGAACCTTTAGGGTGTTCCAGACCTTGTTATGTTTTAAAGCCAGATTGTCTCCCGGTGAGATAAATTTGTTTGCCTGATAGTAAAAGTAAAGGATTTTCATAGTGTGTGAACAAGTGCAAAGATTGGGCAAATGTCTTTGTAGTTCTCAAGCATGGTAGTCTAGTCCAGTGCCCTGAAAAGAACATTTTAGGAACAGTTTATTTAGTGATATATATATATATATATATATATATATATATATATATATATATATATATATATATATATATATATATATATATATGTCAATATGCATATTGATATATATGTATATCAATGTATGCATGGTACATATGTTTATGTATATATGAATACTTAGATAATTTTTGCCCCAAGGGCCTACTAGTGGCTTACGTGTTTGGGAACACAGTGGCATTGTTTCACTGATTTTGTTGTGATATACCTCATCAAAATGTGTGTACGTGTCATTGTGATGTCACTAGGAGGTTCACAAAGCAGCTACCTGCACGAATTTAGCTTTCAAATACGGGTATAATGAATATTATTGTAATCATCAATATGTTATATTAACTTTGTACAGTATATTTAAATATATGTATATGTATAAGATATTTTAGTATAGCAAAATGTAATTGCCTTGGTATTTTTAACAGTATGTTATTTTTTTCTAGAAAGATTGTGAGAAAGAGCTGAATATGTGAGCTGAAGGTCTCAGCCTCTGATCTTATATTTTACCGTTGCCTAATTATAGGTCAGGCCTTCTGCCTCAAATTGCTTGGTTATTCATAATTATGCGGGTTGTTGCCCTGGATACAATTGTTAAGTAGGTCAAGGTCATACAAACTTAGTACTGTATATGCTGTTTATTTTATTTAATTAATTTTTGGGGGGAGGGTTTTGGAATGGCCTGCTTGTGTGCTGTTGGTATAATAAGGACATAAGGGCATAAATTTAAATGCGCAGGAAGCAATACATTTTTTTTTTCAAAATAGTATTTCATTTCATGGTTGACTGGTTTGAAAAATACTGAACATTGTGATCTCCACAGAAACTTACTTTTGAAATCAGAACAGTCTCAGTTATACAAGATGGCACTTATGTGTTCTAAGTATCCATGGGTGTGGTTGAGTAATATCTGTGACAAAACACAAGCACTGAAAAAAATTGGTAATATTTTGATTGTTATTGAACTGTGCATCCTTGTGTGTTAAAAATGCTATTATGATTACCTTTTCATACCGTAACTAAGAACAATTACTTCATGCCTTGTAAGAATTATCAGTGTTTTTTTCCCTTTGGTGCCAATGTATTTAATTTCCATTACCTCAAAAATAGATATGTTTTAATAGATATTAAGGGCAAAAATGGGTTTCCAGTGTAAAAATCCAAATGAGTAAAAACAGCAGGAATTTTCATTAGTTGTATAAGAAATATTTTAGTATGCACTTGGTGAAGTTTTAGAGATTTCTATTGTTATTGCAAAGTCCCCTAACTTGTGTAATTCAACAAAATATCGTTTATCGCTGCCTGCTGTCACCACCAAGCTTGAGTTGACATCAGTCTTGATGGAAAATGGAATGGAACATTTTGGCCAATGGCTAAGATTGTGAAGCATGGACAAAAAAAGTTCAACAATTAATATAAAATTGCATTTATAAAATTGCATGTAAAAGCTAAGAAAAGTCTAAAAAAATTCAACAGTTGTAAATGAAATAAATATTTTATTAAAAGGTGTCCTTATTGAAAAGATCTTGAGCACAGTTCGCTTTTAGGTTGAAAACATGGTTGTGTAGCAGGAAGTGATTCTGATATAAAGTAGATTGTCTCTAGTAAATATGCCAAATAATGGTGCTTTTGTACTGCAGCGCAGTAGATTACCTCAGCTTATATATGATATATGATGTATAATCAAGTGCAGGTATAGCTGCATAGGTCTTTGTTCTCCTGTTCTCCATAGCCAACCATTGAAAAACTAGAATAACAATTATTTGCATATTTCAAAAATATTACAATATTAGTTGTTCGCATGTGAATAAATGCATATGATGTTTTGCATTTCCATTTTTTTAATGCATTTGGCAAACAGTAATAGCAATTGCATTTTCTTATTGTTATTATCACTTTCAGATTGGCTTTTTTAAGTGCACATATGGTAACCTAGATATCTAATGAATGGTTGATGATTTTAATGTGATAATGAAGTACACTTTTAGATGTCCATATGATGTTTTAAATAATTTACTAAATACCGCAGGTGTAAGTCACTGGATACATATCGATATTGTTTTGATTTTTATCTTTTTTCTGTTTTTTGATTTTTAACCCTACTTCTGAAATGGCATGTCTGTTTGAATTGGAACCGCCTGTAAAATATCTTTTTGAATCTGCATTGATGATATTGTTATATTAATATAATTGTGTACAGTCAAGTAAATATTTTTCCCTGTATATTTTGTTTTTACATTATTATTATAGTTGCAGCAGAACTTTGTGTTAGTTTGAACACATTTTCTTTGTACTAGTTACTATAACAACTACATGGTGTTGATAAAGAAAGAATTCAAATGGTGCGATCTATGTTGAAAAGTATAAAAGTAAATAAATATCTTTAGTTGAACTTTGTGTTTGTTTTATACCCATCATCCACTGACTTTTTTTCAGTTGTGTAACATACTGCAGAGACCCCTGTCGGAGGGTATATGGTTGATCCTCTTATTATGTCGAAGCTACCCTCTACCAGGGCGACAGATTGATTTTCCACAGATATTCACAGATATGTCAATAGATAAATAGACAGTCATTTTGGTTCTCAGTTGATTCAGCAAAAAATGTCCACAATAATAACTGCGGCTCTGGTAGAGGGTATGCCGAAGCCATGCTTGTCTGCGCGTTCGGAAACGGGCTGGGGTTGAAAGTTATCAAAGTTTTCGGAGATTTTGCTCAAATTTGCCATTCTTTATAGTACTTACTTATGTACCCCAAACGACATAAGTTTTGTATAAACTCCAGCGGCACAATGTTATATTGATTTATATTGTTGATGATGTATAGATTGTAATCTTGCCGAGCTTTGAAAATGGTCCGCTTTTGTCATCATGAGTAGGCCTGTACATTATGTTTTTGGAAGTGTTCCTAAGTCATATTTTGAATATTTGAATATCCTGCAAAGGTATTTAACTTTCCTAATTCTGACCTTAAAAGCTTCAATCTCCCAAAAAAAGTACTAAATGTCGATGTTCGTTCCTGAAATGTCAGGAAGACGGGCGGTCAAATTGAATAATATCTCATTTGGAACTATTTTAATAAACAAAGATGTAACAGAGCATTGAATCCAAAAACATGAACGGATTGAGTGATGACTCATGTGTAGGAAAAACGCTTTATTCTTGAAAAATAATTAGACCTGGTGTAACGAAACTGAGGGTCCGTGTAACAGAAAGTCCGCCCTCCATATAGTTATAATGGTTGGGGTTAGTCTGACCTAAGTGGGTCAAAATCTAGGATGAGGCATATATGTACAAATGAATGAAAAGCGAAAACTCTGTTATGGGGGACTCTCTGTCACGTTACACCGGAACGAAAATCCCGTACCAAAAGCATATAGAAGAAAAGAGTTAAGATCCCCAGGAAAGATTATTAGGACCACAGCTTCGTTCTGTTAGATGTGACAGCCGGATGAGCACGAATTTCTGGACGCGACCATTTCGCGCTGGACCTTATATGGCAATAATTTATAATGATTGATTAGGCCAATATATACATATAAAATGCACTAAAAATTAGTTTCTGTTTTCTGTAGTATATTTCGTTTGATCTTGGGTACCAAAAGAACGTAAGTGCAAGAACGAATCTGTTGGTCTGCTTCAGTGATGAAGAATGAACACGTTTGCTAAACAAACTAGAAAAGCACTAGTTTAACTGGTGTCAAACAGGCAGACCAACAGAAAAAGAGGTGGAGAAAACATACCTTCCCGACTGAGGTAATTAGCATCAAAAATTCTAAAACTCAAACATAACCACTTTGTTTTATCTTTTTTTAATTTCAAAAAGAAATCCAATATCCACAGGCCCGTAGCCAGCAATTTCAAAGGGGGGAGGGGGGGGGGAGGTCTTCTTTCTGAAAAGGTGGACCTATACTATGAAAGCGTCATGTGCCTAGATCAATTTAGCCAGAGCGGACCGGATCTCCCCCCTTGAAGTAGTCAACTAAGCTAAAGCTTTCTTTCTTCGATTTAAGACCACCTTTCACATTCTTTTTTTCTTTAAATCATATTAGCCCCTGCATGTGATTAACATCGTTGATACGGAGTCTTTACAGCCTTATTTTTATAACGACATACAATTTCTGTATGAAAACTATTTTATTTCATCATTATCATCAACGTTATTATTATATCCGGTGTAGTTTATTTCATCATTATCATCATCAATGTTATTATCATATCTGGTGTCATTTCATGATTTTGTCGCTGAGAGTGGTCCTATTGCACAAAATGTCCCAATTACCTCATAACTGTGAAGTAGAAAGTTTTTTAATCAAGCAAAGTGTCCAAGCAACCTTGCAATTACAAGTCATAAGCGCAAAAATACATATTTAAAAATTATAAATATATTTTTAATTCTTTCCTGTCATTATTATCGTTTTATCAATAAAAAAGTGAAAAAACCATGAAAAGAAAAAAAAAGAAACTTATATAAAAATATGATACAATAATCCTTTCTACATGTACTTTGTCTTTACAATACACATAAACTGTAAAATAAAACATTACATTCTTATATCAAAATATTTTATATCTTTTTCCTATATATCTTATTCGATTTTGAAATCATTTTAATCATTTAGCAGTGATTTTCCAATGCACGGTTTTTCATTGCCAGATTAAACGTTCATTGTTAACAAACCTATTTAGCATTGTAAAATTAATATAAACTGTACACTGAAATATTTCGATTTGATTTTTTGTTTTACAAATTAGTGGAGCCATACATCTATCAACAATTTATTTATTTATTTATTTATTTATTTATTCGCAAGCAGTGTTGACAATGTAAATTTGGAGCGATGGGTTTCTCACCCCGACCTACGAGTTGCAGAGACACACGTGACCTTAGCTTCCCTACGCCAGGACTCAATGAATTACTGCATTACGATGCAAATGGTAAGTATCTAACATCGCGAATAATTTTCCAGTGTGTGTCTCCAGCGAGTGTCAGTTGAGAGGCGTAGAAGGTGTGGGGTTAAATCATCGGCTACCTTGGGGTTAGCGGTTCCACCACAGCAAACTGCATCACCCCGGCGTCCACTCCTCCCGTGCTTATGACGTAACTGTCGTCAAACAGAAAACCCACTGACGTCACGTTGGACGAATAGTGCTTCTTTTCGTAGTACTCAGGCTGAAATGGTAATGTAGTAAGAGAGTGTTTCAAGTTTTACGTGATGAAATGTAGTTGAAATAAGTTTGTTCACATTTTTTGAAAAATATTTTCAGACGGTACTGCTTGAACGGCTACGTATTAAGAGGCTGATACGATCTCGGTACAAGTCCGTAGTCAAATTATTCGTTTAACTATCCTTCAGAAGCAAAGAAATCTAAACTCAATTTTCCTTGTGGGAAAGTGCACTCTTTATTAGTCGAAACTTTTCAATTCTAATATATATCGTTCAGGTTCTTAAATATACAAAGTAGAGGCATATACTATAAACTTCAAAGTAGAGGCATTTCTGGACAACATACCTTGTGCGCAGCACATGGATATTTGTAGAGCCTAACTGCGCCCTCTGTATCTCCGACAGCTAAATAGTCCCTGTAGTGGGAACGCGCCGTGCAGCTAAGGTCCTCCCCCTCCACGAGGTTGGACCAAGCACCTTAAAGGAAAAGTAGGTGAATTATTTGTGTCAAAATATCTGTAAAAAGTATATTTGACCGATAAGTAGTATCTGTATTGAAGAAATCCTGTGAAAGGCATTGAAACGGCATTTCCATCATTTGTAGATAAAAACGACGTCAAAGTAGGCTATTTTGGGTGATGCCAGTGAATTTTGTTCACAAGTTCGGAACTTTAAGAATGATGAAGATGACCAGTTTATTTTTATTTTTTGGACTCTGCAGGTTATAATAACGCCAAATAACCAAATAATTACGAAGCTGATTCCATTTTACAAATCATCTGTATTCGTGACCATATGTTTGATAATTTCTAGCGTGTAGATATGAAGACTTAACGCTAACAAAACAATTGGCAATTCTTTAGAAGAGATCCTGGTTCTTTAAATGACCATGTTCGCACCTATGACATGGTATCCCAGAATGCAGTTGTGCGTGTGCCAGTCTACGTCACGCAGACTTTTGGCCGGTTTTTCTTGCTGCATAGAATTAACATTCCCTGAAAGGAACATTAACAAGTTAGCAATGGAACGCAAAGATAATAATAAATAAGCAATAAGAAATTAAATAAAATAATTGTCACATACACGTATTTTTCAAAATTAAAAGAACTACATATATAATGACAATGTTCAAATAATATGTTAAACGAGTGTCAGCGTGTAAACTATTCAACCATGTCACATTATCGTATATTTTTCCTTGAACCGTGTTTTGAATTTATTAATGTTTTTATTTTCAAGAAACGAGAACGTTTACTCACAGAAAAGGGTGTCGCAATCCCCAGAAACGCTCCTCAGGAAACCGCTGTCACGTGACCAGTCGAGATTCAACACGAAATTTTTATGTCCCTGAATTGTATAAGATATCTAAGTGGTTTTGTAATAAAATGATACACTACAACATGAATAATTAAACAACGCTGGATGTATGCATTTCATGTAATTCTATGTTTTCAGAAACAGTGATGGCGGTACTCTTTTGTTTCAAAGCCCACACAATTAAATTGAATTAAAGAATGAGCTCGTAACCAAGAAAACGAACGGTGGGTTGATCCGAAGTTCATTTACGTCAGTCTTTAATAAAACATGTGTGAGGGTTTTTTTTTACCCCTAACGGTTATCTTACTAATGATGGAAAACCAAAAAGAAAGATGCTGAAAAAATCCTTTCACTGACGTACTGAAATACGAAAAACTGACATAAGTAAGATGATCACATCAAACTTATGTCGATATCAGTCTGCAACGTTGATGTCAGCCGAAAATGTTGAAGTTAGCTTATTTTATGTCAAATGAAATTACCCTCAGAAAACCCTGGCCGTGTCTCCGGTATGATCGCCTCTTCTCCAGAACATCAAACACGTATATCGTGTTGTCATGGCAACCAATAGCCAGCATGGCACCATCTGAAATACGAAAATACAATAAAGAAGAAACTCGTTTTCATTACATACCGTTCAAATGATATTTCATAACTATTGAGAGAGAGAGAGAGAGAGAGAGAGAGAGAGAGAGCACTCTTGCATCTTTCGATCAAAGAAATTTTAGATGAGAAACAAAAATTCACATGCACACTAAAGAAGTAAAACCATTTAGATGAATATAAGTCTTAAAATTGTGTCAGTTTTATTTTGTGATTGTTTATAAAAATAACAAAGAAAACAGGTAAACTTTGTTACCGTTTCAACTATATCTACAAACCTGGGGAGTACTGCACGGTCTGTATCTTCTCGTGAGAAGCGTTGAAGGAGGCGAGCTGGCTGCCATTGTTAGCGTTCAGCACGATCACCTGTCCCGTCTCTGTCCCAATAACAACGGTGTGACCCTCAGGGTGATACGCTATGGAAAACAATTATTTTAATGATATATACACCGACACAGGAGGGCGTTAGTGGAAATAAATAAATAAATAAATAAATAAATAAATAAATAAATAGGCATGGCTATACGTATACATGTAAATCAGATTGTGACAGGCAAAAAGTTGTTAGTGTGTTACTATACTGCATAATGATGTATACACATTTAATGAAATCGAACGGAAGAAAAGCTTTTTTTTAGATTAAAATGTCTTAGCCAGTTATTTTAAAATTTTCGAGCTTTTTATAACAGGGATTTGAAATGAAAAAAGCCATTAGCAACCCTGCTTACACAAAACGTTTTGATGAGATTACAATAACGTCATATATTGATTAGTAACATTGTGATGACGTTACAAATAACGTTCTGGATTAGCTGGGAACATACATGTACATGCTCTGTATATTAAAAGAAATAGAACCTGGATACATGTCTAATCTCGATAATACAGTGATTAGCGTGTACGGTTTGAATGCACTAATTGCCACGTCATTGCCCTTTGTGTGTTCAGAGTTTCTTAGAAATTCACTCCTCTGCCATCTACATGCATTTGCAGTTCGCAGTATCAGATCTGTATTCTGACAGGGGAGGGACAAGTTTCCAGGAATCACTTAAACTTGAGGTGCAATGCTTCAAGGTACTCTAGAAGAGGTTTGGCAACCAAAATGAAATTTCCTCGGGAAAAAAATCCCCCCACACACGAATCAGTGCTCGACCCTACCCTGAACATAAATTCGATGTTTTATTCCATTTTGATTCCAGTGTTTTAATTTTAAATGACTGTCCAGTTATTTAGAACGTTTTCCTGTAGATACTATCGACGTAGGTAGTTTTATTTAAGAGGTTTTATAGTTTATAAGTTCTGAATTGGGAAATATTATAGTAGTTTTGCACGATACGTAGACACAGAATGTGTGACTTTGGGGAATTTTAAAACGCGTACAGTGTACCTTTTAGACTAATATGTGTCTCCAGTGGCGCTTCCCTTTAATTCCAAATAGACCTACGGCCCCATAAATGGATGGGTCTTTAACCCCCCTTTGCACTGGACGGCGTCCTTTCTTTGTCCCGTAGAACGGCCCTGTTTAGTTTGAGAGTTAAAAAATAATACTTAACGTGCCGACAACTGGCCGATCAATGAGCATTCATTCTGCACCCAAAGCGATGCTTGTGCCTCCTTTCTACAACCACAGCAATGCCAGTTTCATGGGCGCCAAATACAAAGGGCGCAGACAGGACGCCGTCCAGTGTAAAGGGGATTTTAATAAGACCTACCTGAGGCCCAGCAAGCACTGTCCACGTAGACCTTCCACAGCATTTTATGGCTGACCGCTGACCACTTGCAGACCATCATGTCGTGGCCGGCGGTGACGAACGCGTGCTCTGACGGGGATATGGCCGCCGTCCACACCTCTTCCACGTGCCCCTGGTTAATTTATGGCAAATTAGTTAAACTGTGTGAAAAACCGATGTAAATATGCGTGATATTTACTATATAAAAGCCAAGTAAAGAGAAAGGGAAAAAACGTTACATCTTGAAGGGCTGTGACCTATGACCACCATCTTTATTCGAAACGCCCCTGGTAAATTTTGCGGAAATATATAAAAGTCTATCGTAAATTGATTTAAGTATTCGATAACTTATATCTAAGCCAGTAGCCTGGGATCAAGAAAGGAAACAAACAACCACAATGTAAGAGCCCGGATGTGACCCGGATGTGACTTCTCGCTTGGATCCTGACAGCAAGACAGAAATAAAAACCCAGACCAATAAGTTGCTTTCTTTAACATTATTTTTACATTTTTTTTTCAGATAAAAATACCAGATGCCCACATCTTTTTTAAAACACACCTGTACAACGGCTCTGAACTTATGCTGCAGCGACCCCTCTAGGACGATATTCTTCGTGGTTCCAACAAACAACGTGTCGTCTGCTGTCAGCAGGCTCTGGGGGACCAGCGTCCGGACATAACCAGCGCTTTCTGGGATCTAAATTTAAAAAAGTGATAATTATTCATACAGCAGAAGTTAATACAGCAGAAATGCGGTTGATAGGAAATTTCAAGAATATGTTCATGACGGTATTCCGGGATTGGCGCCCGTGAACGTGGTGGGATTATCACATAAAGTCTGAAGCATTTTAATGAACTAATTGTGTAAAAGTCACAGAAATAATATGGTGGAACATAATTTGCCCCATTTCTCAATAATTGTGTTCATGTATACTATCCTGTTACATGTAATCACGCTGGTTTTCTTTTTAACTAGTTCAAAAATAAGAAAGAATAAAAAATAAATGTAAAGGAAAGAAAAAGGAAAGAAAAAGGAAAGAAAAAATACTTGATTAATTATAATCACATTGTAAATGTATGTATTAGGTTGAACGGTCGGAGAAAACCATTTTTTAATGTAAATTGTATTAGTTCTTTATGAGCAACATAAGTTACGTTCAGTGCGCGCTGTCAGCCATACACAAAACCACAGAAGAGCCTAAAAGCTCAATGAAGATTGTCATATGGAATCCCACAGTCCCGTATAACGAATCCATTCCATTCGGTCAATATCGGGTAATTCCGTATTTGTGACGTCACACAAAATCTGTAAGTGCTGCCATCTGCACTTTGTCCGGATGAAGTCTTACCGTCCTGTCCCTGATGTTTCTGTACTTGTCACTGGAGTCCCAGGCTTTGATTTCGTCGCCGGCACCCGACAGTAAAGTACCGTCTTCAAGCATGCACAGGGCAAACACCGTCTTCTACAAATGTAAAGTACCAAAATACATAAAGTGAGAAGTAAAATTAATATTTTTAATGAAATTGATTCTACGAAATTTGAAATACAAAGAATTAAGCACAACTATAAGTAATCAATTTTATGGATATATGTTTTGCCGTAAGTCATTATTTGTTTAGCTTTATATAATACCACCAGGTTCACAATAATGATAGTAGCCCTACCCTGTGAGCGCGTCGCATACTTTCGGAGCACCGTGTGTTTATGACGTATGCGTCAGCTGAGTCACGTGACCACACCAGAATGCGACCACTGGAATCGCCAGTAATGACGTCACCATTGGCAGAAAACGCTATGGCGGTCACAAACTTGGGAGGGTCTTCCTGATGAGTTGAATCAAATTATCATTTTTAATATTATATATACGGGATGTAGAATGTGACATACAATATACAGGGAATATGAGAAAATGGAGGAGGAGGAGTTAGACTAAATTAAATACTCATCTCGCTTTGGCGTTGGATTAATGCTATCAGAGATGGACGACAATAAACGCTAAAACACAGGTGTGTGGCGAAGATTTATCTTCATTTACACAGTGCTATACAAAAAAAAAGGCCTTGCCGAGATTCGAACTCAGGATCTCCTGTTTACTAGACAGGCGCTTTAACCAACTAAGCCACAAGGCCACTACGTCAGCAAATTAAAACACCGTGCAAACAAGGATCGAAATCATGTTGTCTTTTTTATATACATATTTAACAAAGAAAAAGCTCTAGA
Source organism: Lingula anatina (assembly GCF_001039355.2). The sequence goes on from NW_019775436.1 coordinate 429,660, forward strand.
TTCTACCCTACTTATAAGAATCAATTCAAGTGAGGACCATTTTACTATATGATAAAAAGCTAATATATATATATATATATATATATATATATATATAGAGAGAGAGAGAGAGAGAGAGAGAGAGAGAGATTGTCTATCATTTGTACTTACTTTAAAGAAACCACTTTTCTTGTCTCTGAGGATCTTGGCAGTTTTGGACCGACTGTCCCAGAATATTTTCCAGAAGTGGATATGTTCCTCACCGTACGTCACAAGAGTCGTGTCGTCTTGCGGGTGGAAACAGCCCCATATTACCGTCTCTATGGACGTCTGAAATGGGACTCGCAGAGTAAGTAAGGTGACTTTCCGGCAGCACTGTAGATATTAGATTCAAACTGCATTCAAGCATGCAGATTTACTGTTTATATACTGTATAGTTTACTTGGTATAATATCTCATTATCATTTTTTTATTCTTACAGTTTTAAGTGAAAACACTAAGAGATGTTAAAAACGTCAAAACGTCATTTTGGTAACAATTCTAAATGCATTTGGAACATCTTTTTAAAGGATGGCTTTATATTTAATTTAATTTAAAATATTGTCTTTACGACGGAAATGAATATATTAATATTAAAGATGTAAATCCCATTATCGCAAATCTTTAAAAAGCTTATCAAAAAAAAAATATATATATATCAGTGTACACAAAATAAAGATATATATTTGCAATATCATTTAAGATATATAAATGATTCATCGGATGCTCGAATTTTCTTGCTGCGACGAAGGCAATAAGCAGTCGTGGCCGAGTGGTTAAGGCGACAGACTAGAAATCTGTTGGGGTCTCCCCGCACAGGTTCGAATCCTGTCGACTGCGTACCTTTTTCCCTGCTTTTGATTTTTTTCTTTCTACATAAGCAGTTTAGTCAGCGACGCATACGTACGACATATGTGAAAAATTTGCCTCTACTTTAAACTTACGATTTCAGAATGACAATGATTTCAGATTGATATCGGACATTATAGACAAAGAAGTTGTTGTATTAAAATACATACAAAAGCTGATATAAACCAGAAAGGAACAATTCAGTTTATTATTATTATTATTATTATTATTATTTATAGATGGAAAGCAGCAAACACTCAAAAAGGCACCAAAGCAACTTCGATGAAAAAGAGACACCATAAATTGAAAAAAAAAAGTTGAATGACGATATCAGGTTCAAATGGTTAAACATTTGACATAAACAGATTATCAAAACACAAGTAAAAAATATATCTAAGGATTTGCTCGCAATGAATCTATCGTACTAGCTACTGCGCACTTACTCCATGGGGACTCTCGCTGAATGCTACCAGATTACGCATGAACACTACCCCTCTTGTTTCCAACGTTGTCGTATTTATAATCGACAGCTCTTCTGTATGCTACTCTAAACCAGGAGGGGGCGTGGTCATATGTTAATCTGAATGCATTCAGCGAGAGTCCCCGTGGAGTTTGTGTGCAGCAGCTAGTGCGACAGATTCATTGTGAACCCACCCTATGACGTAAAAGCGTGCACACATCTGCATAGAAAACACACCGGACAAGTAAGAATATTTAAGCATGCATGTGAAATACTTACATCCTCTTCGTCATCCAAAGAATGCTTTGGGGCGTTTGTAAGCTATAAGTGAGATATCAAATCAGTACTCGGATATTATCATTGGGTCAATCTACTATATTGGAATATGCGCGTGTGGGCGTGCAAGCATGCATGAGAACTTGTGTGCATGTTTGTGTCAAGTACGATTTCATGCAAATTCCATTACAGTGCAAATAATTATTCTTTATTTTGATTCTTAGAGTGCGTTTAGTCATCACCTGTGCTGCCGTCATCAGCAATTTAGGGTTTAACTCCAAACGGAATAATCATGTTGATACGTATAAGAAGCCGTCTTTATTCACAGAAAAGGTTCGTTGGTTATTGTAATTCTTACCTAGATTTAGCTACTTTTTATCGATCTTTTAGCCAATCTTTGACGTAGTCAATTCTTATCGTTGCTTTAGCCAATTTTTAACGAATTTTAGCAAATTCTTGACGTAATTGAGGTAGTTTGTAACATCGTTTTAGGTAACTCTTACCGTAGTTTTAGCCAGCATCTTTTCGTCTTGCCAGTTCCACACGCTCATCACGTGACGCTCTCCTTCGTCTATAGCCATTAGGTACTCGCCCTCGCTCTACGGGAACGAAAATAGAATGAGGATTTCGCGGTGTAAAATTGAAACATAAAAATCTATAAACGCTACGGGCAAAACATGAATTTTCAATGGAGTACAGATGAAACGAATCCACAGCACACCACGTTCACGAAAAAGTACATAAATATCATAAGGTTGTCTTTCTAAATAATGAAGCTAGTAGTTTGAAAAATATAATGGAATAATAACATCTTTAAAGGCCAAAATGCAAAGGCGTTTTTATTTATTGTAACATATTAATTGTATATATATTACCTTATTCTTTGATTACACCTTTATTTATGCTTTCCAAAATTTTATTTTTATTCTGTTTAATGTGAAATGTCATTTGTATCTTTTTCGAAGGCCCTTCATTTGTAAGAACAAAATAGTCAGTATGTGATCATTATTGCAATAGGTGTGCTGACAAAGCACATCCACTACACTTCATTTGCACAAGGACCTTGATTTGCATAAAGGAACAGTTTTTGGTGGTCAGACCCTTAGCTGTGTGCCAGTTGAAGTAACGTTGTAGAAGAATGCAATTTTCCAGAGTAATACAGTGGCAGAATCTGGTGTGAATTGTAATTCACATCAGATCAACTTAAAAGTGTCCTGAATATACTGAAAATAAAGGAATGTCCGTTGAGATTTGCTTCTTTTTATTCTGTGACCCCGATGAGCTGCAACATTATAATTCTTTTTTTCAGGAAATTAATCAATGGTCTTACCTCCGCTGAAAAATCAAGAGAGCTCAACCCCACTTGGAAAACACCTAAACCAATAATAGCATAGGTCGAAAGGGAACGCACGTCCCAGACGCGAATGTGAGCCTGAAATAATAGCAAAATGTATCAAAATTAAAAACGGTGGAGATACAGAATGGCTTCAAAAAAGTTCATCTTCATATTGAGGTTTACACAGTTTTAGCTATATAGATATTATGTCCAGATGTCAAGGTCTTTTTTATTCCCTGTGCTGCTTTTCAACACCAATGGATGTTTGAACATTGAATTGAAATCAAATAGAGAAATGTTTAGTATATGCTTTGAAGTTAGGAAATGTATTAGAAATGGCAAAGCATTGAATCCCATATCTGAATAACCACCTCACATAAACACGAAGGGGCAATTAAGAAATTTAAATCTACGCAATTTATTTTTTTATTTTTTTATTTTTTAATTTATGTTAGAAAATATTTAGTGTAAACATACCGCCGTGTCAGCCGTCTCGCCTGCTAGCTGTGCAGTTGCCACGTATGTCTCGTTTGGATGAAGCGCCATGCTGAAATTTGATAAAAGTTATACAGACATACACAACTGTGAATTGTTTTCTTTAAATTTCCACAGCTGACAAATCTACACTCTTGGTTTTAAATATACATGAAGTTTATCTGTCGTCACACTAACCTAGAAATGTCTTCGTTGTGTCCGGTATAATGTCGCTGTAATTCTCTTTGTTTGTCGTAAACTATGGCGACGGCCGCGACATAATACAGCAGCTCGTTGCTGGGCAACACGTACAGATTATTACGGGCGTCATGACCACGGTACCCGTAACTTAACAACCAGTTAAGGATAAAATGACCATATATGGAAACGGTGTTCTTATAAACATTTAATCGCTTTATTTAGTTTCTACTACATTCTTCATGCCATGGATGAAAATGCAAGGAGAATGTTGCCAAAATGCTCCCACTATCAATTCGGAGACATTCTCGCAGTACTCCTCACCTACAAAATGATCCTCAGAGCGTGGTTTCAAGAAATTTAGTTTAAAAAAACTTTGAGATGACCGATTAAAATGACCACCAAAGCGTTTTGTGGGTTCGTTGTATGGCATGCACCCCCCCCCCCCTCCACATACACACCAACACACGTTCTGTCAAACAAACACACACACGCACACGCACACACACACACACACAGAGAGAGAGAGAGAGAGGGGGGGGGGGGCTCTGTCATAGTTTCCTTCGGCAAAAAAGGATACACCCAGTCCAATTTGAGTTTTTTGTCGGGACGCTCCCCGTCGTCGATGTTACCATCACTCAATGTTGGCGGATAAAACTCTGGAAAGACATAAACGACTATAGCTAGCAAAGCACTCGGAGAGGGCAGACCTCCGCCAAGGCTGCTCAATTTTTGTTATTATTAAATAATCATTTACCAACTAATAAATAAGCTAAATTCTCATAGATAATTGATAAACTACAATATTTGTTGGAGTTGAAAGCTAAAATGATCAAATTGGCAATGGTGAAGAATTGAAGAATCCCATGAAAAGTCCAGATGGTGATCGGGATCACTACCAAAAATGTCATCACTTTTAAGACAGCTCATTTCTGAATTATTTAATCAAAATCTACTCATATTTTTAGATAGGCTGGTGAAAAGCAGAAGAACAAACAAATAGTCAAATAGAGGTTAATACATTTCCTCCACCCTTATCGGAGGCAAATCGATGTCGACGTCAAATCCTTACACTTCACACAGGTTGGTGGATGTGACATAAAATACAGGGTGGTCCATAAAAAAACGACCTATTTTGAATTGAGATGGATAGTAAAATAGGTCGTTTTTTATGGACCACCCTGTAACTTAATTTAAACCCTCTTAAACCCTCTATTCAAAGAGCTTGTTTTTTAAATGAATAAATCTGATGATATAGACAGTTACATAGTCTGAAGAACGCTCACCTCTTCGGCGTCCGTGGATGTCCACCTTGATGACATCCACCGAGTGGTCAAGTCGTTTACCTAGACGCTGCGTTTTCTTCTTTCCGACACCTAGAATAACAGTTTTCAGTTTTGATTTTAAATGACGGTGGCTTTTAAACTAAACAGCCTTGTCAAACAGATACATATGCTTCTTTGTAAAGCCACATCGAGTCGACATTTACACTTTAAGTCTCATTCACTGGGTTCCCATGCTTAGATTGACCCATCTGGATCGGTATAACTCCCTGGGGAGTCTCACTAAATTGTTCTCAACTTAAACGGCTTAAATGTCTGTCATGCCTACCGAATCAACTAGAGGGTAAAGATACTAACACCTAACTAGCTTTACTAGGCGTGACAGACATTTAAAGTCGGTTAAGTTGATAGCAATTTAGTGAGACTCACCAGGGAGATAGATCGATCCAAATGTCTGTGGGAATGGTCCCTATAAGCTTTTTCGTACCTTCAGGCTTGGAAAACTGGGGCGTGACAGACCTCCCTGCCTTGATGATGGCCTTTGTCCTGGGCTTGGGTATCCTACATCTGGTGGCTATGTTGGGGTGGCTGTTTCCCCGGGCTGGCTGAGGGGTGACAGGTGACACAGAGCGAACGAAACTGGGGTTGCTCTCGTAATCTGAAGTACAGAATAGGTTGGCTACACACGCATATACACACGCACAACACACACACATTTGTGCGAGCGCGTGCTCTCACACCCACCCACTCACCCCCCTTCCCACACACACACACACACAGACAGAGAAAACCCTCCTCTTATAGCTTTAGAAAACACTTAAAACACTATAACTAGTAAATATAACTCCCATTTGAACTGCAGGGACTTAAATTCCATGGGCACTCATAATTGTTAAATGTATAAACTAAATCGCATTGAACAATTTTAAAGAAGTTGGTAGAATCGATATTTTAATCACTGGATTATTCTTTTATGTTTTAAGTGGGCATAATATCGTAATGCGTTTAAGTTACTTTTATCTTTCACTCTTTTATAGTGCATGTACAATTTAATTTTCAGTTGCAAGAACAGATATTATTATTATTATTATTATTATTATTATTATTATTATTATTATTACCTGGGATATTTGGTCTTCGTATTTTCTTGGGTTTCCTGAGGGCCGCCTGCCCCGTGATGAGCGAGTCGTTACTCGAGTTACTACTGGGTGCTTCCCGCTTGCTGAACGCGTTCGTCAACATTTCTTTGGGCCTCCCCTCACGCCCACATGCAATAAACAGGTCGTGGTCCTTAAAGTCCCTGTGGAGCTGGGAGAAACTTTGGACCTATGAACGAGAATATGAAATAATCTTTTTTTTTTTTTTTTGCATTCCAACAAAGGAAAACATTAAGTAATAGCACAATGATAAAATACTGATAACTATCTGACACAATGCATTCTTTTTATGATCAATTCTTTGTTTTCAATGGACACAGTATTGTGTACATACTGTATATAAATACGTATTCATTTGCCCTTTTCCGCCTTATAAGAGGAGGTGACCTGGTCGATTTCGTGATCAATTATATAAATAGCCACTATTCCACGTGTTTCTACAGAAAACAGCTTCTTTGTTTTGATGTAATTTCATCGGTGCTAGAAATATAACGCTTATGGCGTTTACCTATAATTGGTTATATAAAGTAAATATAGAGAGTCACTCGTGAAGTTTTCAATTGACACTACAATATGATTCTCCCTGACAACTCTGTATTATTTATTTGACCGAATTTCAACGACGGTGGACTCGGTGTGCAAATACGTTATTTTTGTCGTTGAATCGGAAATTTGAGAACATTTTACCAGCGTTTTTTATTTAATCATCAAACAAGATTTCTTTAGAAACTCAAGTGCCTTCAGTAAATTAATTGAAAAGATGTTTTGCGCTGACACTACAAAAGAAAAATACGGATATTCGTAATCCAAGAATACAACGGTAAATATGTTATTCGCTGGCTATTTGTCGGCAGCGTAATCAATCTTGAAAGACTTGACGTAACAAGTGAAAAAAAAGGAATAAAAAATAAAATAAAGATAAAAATAACGTAATACGTCATTCTTCATCTTCTTTTGCTTCTTCTTCTTCTTCTTCTTCTTCTTATAATTATTATTATTATTATTATCATTTTTTAAAAATAATATCCTCTTTACAGCTCCTACCTCAAGAGAAAGTACAAAGAAGGTAAGGTTTACTTCACCCTTCACTGAATTTACTTACTCTTATGCTGATAGGCACCTACCGCAACTGGTTCAATCAGATGGAAGGAAAATAAGGGCACGTGTACTCGAGGTTTCTTTTTTTCTTTCTTTTTTTTTTTATGAAAATAAGAGTTTTTGCACCAAAGCTTTTTATTTGAGAATATATTAAAGCCCAGTCTCCGAAGGGGACCCATTGGAAACGAAAGGTCAAGATCAACCATTGTTTTTAGATGTTGCCGTCAGGGGCGGATATTATACTATTAATATTAAGCGCAGACAGCTTGACAGACTGAAAAATTTGCAGATTCAGTGTGTAAGAAATTGTTAATAATTAGCCAACAGACACCCTGGGACAAAATGTGCAGTGTGCCTTTAACTGTTACCGTTCAATGGGGTTGGTATAAATAAAACCTCGAAACTCGGGGCGCCATTTGTGGAAATCGAAATGGATATTACGTTTACGTGAAAGAGACTGCAATGAGCGCTTGGGTCATTTTAGAATATCAAAAGGCCCTTGTTGCCGAAACGGAAAGGGTTGAAGCGTTTTGTAAACAACATTTTGCCTGCTAAACGGTATTTGAAGCTTCCCTCAACTCCACAAGGGTGACATAAAGAAAGATGTTTACATATTTCTTACAATAATTCCATCCAACGAGAGATAAGAAAAGAAAAAAAACTCGTAACAAAGATTATGTGAATATTTGGGTTGGTCCATTGCTGACTTATGCTTGGTTTACGCTATTTATCGGGATAGAGCTGAATATATTTTCACAAAATTCACAATGAAGCGGATTTTGATTTTCGTTCGAAACTTTTCCTTTGTGTGTATTGTGAAAAAAAATCATCATATGCATGTATCTAAAACGCTGCGCAACTTAACGTGATTTCTTAATCAAACTAGCGGATCACCTACAACGAGATCAAGCACATTCAAGTTCAATTAGCTATGGGCGTATCTGTTGTAGTTGTAGCAGAGGCTAATAGAAATAACGTTCGTGGCATAATTTCCATATAATAACACTTTTTTGCGACAAAGGGTTTTTAAATAGTTCCACGACAATTGCGGGTTATTAATCCAACGGTAGTAATTGGCAGTTATACCACGTTTAAAATGGTTTGTCCACTTGTTACTTTTGTTCTGACCTTTCACGAAAGCGTAAAATTATTGACCAATCTGTATATGGAGAACTTTGAAGAAGCCGTATTGGGAGACCATGCCCAAACCTCCTCGACTTTGGTTGAGATATGTAGATACCACAGAGACCACGTGACCGCTATCTCCGACTATATCAACATCCAAGACCGTAACATCACGTTCACAAGGGAGCTGGAGGAAAACAATTCTACTGCATTCAGAACAGCGGACAAACTGATCCGCGGATCAAATATGGCCACCGACTTAAAAGCTTGCCGCTTGACACTGAATAGATTCCCCGCGGGGATTACGCAACAAACATTCAAAAAGGTCTGCTATATTTGATCCGCGGATCTGTTAGTCCACTGTTCTGAATGCTCTCTTACAAGTGAAAGTGAAAATGAAAGTGATGGCCTTTCGAGCCTGAAAATCTACAGCAGGCCCGTAGCCAGGGGGGGGGGGGGTTCGGGGGGTTCGAAAGAACCGCCCCTTTTGGTGGAAAAAGGTCCACTCTTGGTAAAATTTGATCTGGGTTCATTAAGTTTTTATGGAAAAAGGTCCACTTTTTCAGAAAAAGAACCCCCCTTTTGAAATTGCTGGCTACGGGCCTGTTCAGGATGGCCACACATATTAACCAATACTTCAACCTCCGCAATTTGGACACCTACCTTCCTAAAAGGTTCCTTGGCCGTATAAAGGCTGGTCACCGGTGGTTTTAGCAGCTTGAGCATTGCAGTAATGTCCTCCAACATCTCTTCGAAAGTTTGATTCGTTTTCGGGTTCAGGATCACCTTTTCTATGCTATTCCTGTGCGTGTTGCTCATAATGGACAATATACGAGGCGAAGCGTTTGATGTCGACAAAACATCTCCGTTTTCACCAAGAAATAATTGCTTTTCGTGTTTGCGAAATTTCCCTGCCGATGGCTTACGGTTATTCCAGTATTGTTCTTTAGAATTGCCGTATTGAACGTTGAGACGTATTTTCTTATCGTTTGAAACAACGTAATCTTTACCACCAACGAAATCCTTAACGTCCGTTATCTCTCTCCCCTCGGGGAGGCTAAACACATGCCGAACTCCCTTCGTTAGGGGAATCTTTTCCGTCAACCAAGATAATAAAGTTTCGAAAGACACAAAGCACTTCTGGCTGACAGCCGTTTGAATACCTTTAAAATGTGGGTCGTCGTTACGGTAAAAAGTCACAAGCCTGCCGCGCTTACTGAACTTCTTGTGCCCATGTCCCTTATTCGGGCCCGTGTCCTTAGCCTCCCGTAGCTTAGAGGCCTCAAAGCGACCGGCGTCCTCGTAGGGGCGAGTGAGGGCCTTGTTGCGGGAGAGATGCGGATTGGGGTAAATCTCGTAATCCATCTCGTCGTGATCAGAGACCATGTCGTCCTCGTCCTCATAGTCCGAGGCGTTGCCCTCCACTGGCACCCCGCCTACTAACTGGCGTCGGTTGAGGTAGTTCTGGAATATGTGAAATATTATATTTTGTTAAGGGCAAAGTAGGAGGTGTGCGTGTGTGTGTGTGTGTGTGCGTGTGTGTGCGCGCGCGCTTGTGGGGATGAGGAGGTCGGTGGATTTGGTGATCAGATATTGTACCTTTGTCTTTGTCAACTTAACATTTAACATTCATTCAAAGCACTGTACATGAGAGTGGTTTGGGTCTTTTTAAAAATAGTTTTAATCGAGAAATCTTAGGGTATCACCCCTGCACTATGCAGCGAAGAACAATACATCAAATCCGCACCCACTCTGGGTAAAATTGGTATCTAGGTACACGAAAGTTTCATGGTAAAAAGTCCACTTTTGCAGAAAAAGCCCCCCCCCCTTTTGAAATCGCTGGCTACGGGCCTGAGAGGCATACTGACATCAGAGAATTGGGTTTTCAGAGTCCTGTGAAAATCTGGGTTGATATTCTATACATAACATTTCATATTTTTGAACTTATTGGCATGGGCGTGGCTTCGGGAAATACCGCCTATGTTAAGCACTAAAAAAGGACACTCCTGTTAAAACAGCTTTGGAAAATTTTAAAGGCAACTTTACCTTAAAAAAAGCTTAAAAATGAAGGACATATTTGTTAATCTTTCTATTAACAAGTAGCAGCACTACAGGAAAATTACAATTTTTAAAAGTTTTGTGAAAATCATCAGTAAGTGTCTCTAAAGGCACGGTGCTTGTCATCCCCTACCGACGCTACTTTTAGTCAAAAATTAGTTTTCAACTGTTATTCTTAATTGGTTTTTCTTTGCACGATTCAAGCTACCTGCCGTAAGGGACTTTGCTTACAATAAACATACTAAAATGTCGATCTATGCCGTTTGTTAAAAATCTATTCAAAACTAAAAGAAGCAAAACTTAAAAAGCAAATCATAGGTAGAGTAGCATCAGGCAGGTCTGCAATTGAAGTTCAGTGCAATCTTTTCAGTAATTTTGATGAAATGTCATTTGTCCTTAATGCTGGTGATGTCATTTCTGGGTCATTCGTCACAGCTCGTATACGGCTTTTGTATATTAGCGCCAGCTAAGGCGTTCAATAATGAGAGCACTAAATAATTTAGTGTCGTTTGTTTTTCAAACCTGTCGCGGGACCTTATAACATCACATGGAATTAGTTGGGGGGGGGGGGGGTTAAAAACGCTCTTTTTATCGGAAAAGGTCCAATTTTAATCAAAATTTAGCTCAACTAAAAAAAAATATGAAAAGGCCCGTTTCATTATTATTTTTTTATTATTTTTTTTCAGAAATGGAACCTCTTTGAAATAGTTGACTACAGGCCAGTGAAAACTTCTGAAAAGAAATCCATATGAATGACTCTAGGATATGTTGCAAACGGCGAGGAGATCAGTGCATTCAATATCAACCTGACAAGTTCACGAAAATAGCGGTTTTCCCCGTGGGATTATTATGCAACTTAATCTCCTATTATATCCCAAATTATGGTGGCTAGATGACAACACTTGGATTTAAAGGTTTTAACAACAAACCCGCGTTCAGCGCCTTTAAAGTAAAACCATAGCGGAAGCACCACTTAGAGAGAAAGCATGATATAAATTATACAATATATAGGTAACACAGCGTGGATCGGATTATAAAGTGAGAGAAATACAGCGTCACCCCCATACCTGTACATAGCTGTTGTTGCTACCTCGGCCATGATACGTCCCGTGCGCCATCATGAAAATATGTCGCAGCTATTCTCCAGACGCTACAATTCAATATTCAGCTACCTCTATCATAATCCGTCTTACTCATTAAGTCAGCCCATCCTTGACGAATGGTGTCGTACATTACTTGTCACTTAAGATGAGCGAAAACACCAGAATATCTCCCCCATAGGCCTACTACGTGATACGCTTAAAGAGCGCAAAATATTCAATACCAATGCAAGGTGTATTCCGGGACGCCTTTTTGAAGATGTAGATCTAATTTGCTCGTTCGATTTCGGATATTTTTTCTACAGAGGTTGGGCTCCCGACGGAACTACCCGATATCGTCATAGCGATCCATTGTTTGCAATATCGAACTGATTCGAGTGTAAATAAATCCAACTACAGGCTTTAGTTACATCCCAAATTTGTATAGCTGGTCCTTTATTGGCAAGACAATCTACCAGTCATGTACTTGTTTCCACTAAACGATACTCGTAAGATTATTGACTATCAAAGCGCCAGGGCCTATTTTCAATTTAGGCCGGGAAAAATCTGTATAACGACAGTGGATGCTTTTAACGACCGATTTTCCAGACAGCGGATCAATATTCTTCTCATCTCTCACACTGTTGAAATTATTTAAGAACCATTTTTATGGATTAAGGGTTAGTATAATGTGTTCATTGGCCTCGATGTCGAGGTGTATTCTGTCTTCAAGTGTTGATCATCAAATAAAACCTATACTAACATAGTATACCATAATGCACCTGACTTCATTTGACCTACTGGTACTGGTACATGAAAAAATGAATTGGGGTGTACTATATTTGTTTTAAGGTAAATTTAAGGCAAAATACTAAAATAACACAGATGTTAATCATTAAACAGAATCTACACCCAAATTGACCCATAAGAGGCCAGGGGCGGATCCAAGACTATTTGAAGGGGGGGGGGGGTCTTCGGATGCGAATCCTACACCCCCTCCCGGTTGGCGTGGGATTTTTGGGGTATTTTAGAGGGTGAACGGTGCTATTTGGTACGTTTTAGTACCAATTCAAAGAGAAGAATATTAGTGTGATTTATTTTCAGAACCCCCCCCCA
>NW_019775436.1:442483-538515 GCF_001039355.2 Lingula anatina
CCCCCCCCCTCTAAATCCGCCACTGAGAGCCCTAGGTAGAATCACTTCTAATTGAAAAAAAAATGGAGGTGCGCGTTCATGTAAAAATTTGTGAAGGCAAATGAGGTGGATTTTAGGAAAATACTCCGATGACACACTTTGGGTCGCATTTTCGATATTCTCGCATTCTGGGTCTTCCGGAAGACGGTCAGATTTTCAAGTTTACATTGACGGGTATCCATTTTTTTCTGTCGGAAGACGGTCAAAAATGACGAACGGATCAACAAAGATAATTTGGAAGACTGTCAGAAAATATCTCTGAATCCGCCCCTGTATATCTTATGTTCGACATCTCCTCCCTCCCTTCCCGCATCTCTCCATACAAGACACGTGTATAATTACACCTGCTCGGTAACCTTTTTCGGCTTAATCAGACGTAAACATGATACAATGCAGTGATTGAATTCCAGTAACATATTACCTAGCTTTCTCCATCGTGACAAAATTTAACTGGCAAGTTTCGACGGAAACCCGATCATATTGCAAAATCATATCCGCAAAAAGGAGAGGGTATCATTTTAAAAAAGCCAAATTAGACGAAACAAGTAAAATCATATATGTAGCTATTGGTGGCATGAGTAAGAGAGAAATCGGGGAGGGGGGGGGGAGGGAGGGGGATGGGGGTGGAACAATTATGAATTGATAATTCATATAAAACCCAACCTTTCTATCACCCTCATCATTCCCGGATGTTCCTTTTGATGAAGCCGCATCTTTCTTCCCATCAGGACTTTGTTTTCCAGTATCTTGTAGCAAGGAAGCACTAGGGGTGACTGTATCTCCATAACGACTGCTGTCGAGAACGGACTCTGCGCGTTGCCTGATCTCCTCTCTCAGAGCTCGGCGAAGCTGGCTTGGCAGGCCGGCAGAGGTGTCTGACTGTCCGGAGGTATCCTTGGCGTTGTCTTTTCTGTCTGTGGTGTTTCCACCCTTTGCTTCGCCATCGCCCTCTTCCTCTTCCCCCTCCTCGTCCTCGATTTCTTCAAAGATTGTTTCCTCAGTAGGGGGACGCTTTATTAGTTCGTATGTTTTCTGGGGTACTCGGATTTCAATTGGAATNCCGTAACATCAAGTTCACAAGAGAGCTGGAGGAAAACAATTGTACTGTTGTCCTGATTACATTAAATAGAGGGCATTCAGAACAGCGGACAAACTGATCCGCGGATCAAATATGGCCACCGACTTAAAAGCTTGCCGCTTGACACTGAATAGATTCCCCGCAGGGATTACACAACAAACATTCAAATAGGTCTGTTATATTTGATCCGCAGATCTGTTAGTCTACTGTTCTGAATGCGCTCTTACAAGTGAAAGTGAAAGTGAAAGTGATGGCCATTTGAGCCTGAAAGTCTACAGGATGGCCACACATATTAACCAATACTTCAACTTCCGCAATTTGGACACTTAGGGCGTATTCCCAGACATTTAGATCGATCTATCCCCGTGGGGAGTCTCACTAGATTACGGCTTAAATGTCCGTCCCGCCTACTGCAAGCTGTAAGGGGGTAATTAACTTTCTTGCCCGCTCGGCTGACAGCTATTTAGCGTGAACCCCCAGGGTGTTAGGTCGATCTAGTTTGGATTGATCTAATCTCTGGGAATGGGGTCTTACCTTCCTAAAAGGTTCCTTGGCCGTATAAAGGCTGGTCACCGGTGGTTTTAGCAGCTTGAGCATTGCAGTAATGTCCTCCAACATCTCTTCGAAAGTTTGATTCGTTTTCGGGTTCAGGATCACCTTTTCTATGCTATTCCTGTGCGTGTTGCTCATAATGGACAATATACGAGGCGAAGCGTTTGATGTGGACAAAACATCTCCGTTTTCACCAAGAAATAATTGCTTTTCGTGTTTGCGAAATTTCCCTGCCGATGGCTTACGGTTATTCCAGTATTGTTCTTTAGAATTGCCGTATTGAACGTTGAGACGTATTTTCTTATCGTTTGAAACAACGTAATCTTTACCACCAACGAAATCCTTAACGTCCGTTATCTCTCTCCCCTCGGGGAGGCTAAACACATGCCGAACTCCCTTCGTTAGAGGAATCTTTTCCGTCAACCAAGATAATAAAGTTTCGAAAGACACAAAGCACTTCTGGCTGACAGCCGTTTGAATACCTTTGAAATGTGGGTCGTCGTTACGGTAAAAAGTCACAAGCCTGCCGCGCTTACTGAACTTTTTGTGCCCATGTCCCTTATTCGGGCCCGTGTCCTTAGCCTCCCGTAGCTTAGAGGCCTCAAAGCGACCGGCGTCCTCGTAGGGGCGAGTGAGGGCCTTGTTGCGGGCCAGATGCGGATTGGGGTAAATCTCGTAATCCATCTCGTCGTGATCAGAGACCATGTCGTCCTCGTCCTCATAGTCCGAGGCGTTGCCCTCCACCGGCACCCCGCCTACCAACTGGCGTCGGTTGAGGTAGTTCTGGAATATGTGAAATATGATATTTTGTTAAGGGCAAAGTAGGAGGTGTGTGTGTGTGTGTGTGTGTGTGTGTGTGTGTGTGCGTGCGTATGTGTGTGTGCGCGCGCGCTTGTTGGGAGGAGGTGGTCGGCGGATTTGGTGATAAGATATTTTACCTCTGTCTTTGACATTTAACATTCATTCAAACCACTGGACATAAGAGTGAATGGGATCTTTTAATAGTTTTAATCGAAAAAATATCACCCCTGCACAATGCAGCGAAGAACAATACATCAAATCCGCACCCACTCTGGGTAAAATTGGTATCTAGGTACACGAAAGTTTCATGGTAAAAAGTCCACTTTTGCAGAAAAAAACCCTCCCCTTTTGAAATCGCTGGCTACGGGCCTGAGAGGCATACTGACATCAGAGAAGTGGGTTTTCAGAGTCCTATGAAAATCTGGGTTGATATTCTATACATAACATTTCATATATATTTAGAACTTCTTGGCATGGGCGTGGCTTCGGGAAATGCCGCCAATGTTAAGCACTAAAAAAGGACACTCCTGTTAAAACAGCTTTGGCCAATTTTAAAGGCAACTGTACCTTAAAATCAGCTTAAAAAATGAAGAACAAATTTGTAAATCTTTCTATTGACAAGTAGCAGCACAACATGAAAATTACAAGTTCTAAAAGGTTAGTAAAAATCCTCAGTAAATGTCTTTAAGGGCACGGTGCTTGTCATCCCTTATCGACGCTACTTTTAGTCAAAAATTAGTTTTCAACTGTTATTCTAGATTGGTTTTTCTTTGCACGATTCAAGCTACCTGCTGTAAGGGACTTTGCTTACGATGTACGCATACTAAATTGTCGATCTATGCCGTTTGTTAAAAATCTATTCAAAACTAAAAGAAGCAAAACTTAAAAAGCAAATCATAGGTAGAGTAGCATCAGGCAGGTCTGCAATTGAAGTTGTGCAATCTTTTCAGCAATTTTGATGAAATGTCATTTGTCCTTAATGCTGGTGACGTCATTTCTGGGTCATTCGTCGCAGCTCATATACGGCTTTTGTATATTAGCGCCAGCTAAGGCGTTCAATAATGAGAGCACTAAATAATTTAGTGTCGTTTGTTTTTCAAACCTGCCGCGGGACCTTATAACGTCGCGTGGAATTAGTTGGGGGGAGGGGGGGGGGGGGTTAAAAACGCTCTTTTGATCGGAAAAGGACCACTTTTAATCAAAATTTGGCTCAACTAAAAAAAATATGAAAAGGCCCGTTTCATTATTATTTTTTTTATTATTTTTTTTCAGAAATGGAACCTCTTTGAAATAGCTGACTACAGGCCAGTGAAAACTTCTGAAAAGAAATCCATATGAAGGACTCTAGGATATGTTGCAAACGGCGAGGAGATCAGTGCATTCAATATCAACCTGACAAACTCACTAAAATAGCGGTTTTCCCCGTGGGATTATTATGCAACTCAATATCCTATTATATCCCAAATTATGGTATCTAGATGACAACACTTGGATTTAAAGGTTTTAACAACAAACCCGCGTTCAGCGCCTTTAAAGTAAAACTATAGCGCAAGCACCACTTAGAGAGAAAGCATGATATAAATTAAACAATATAGGTAACACAGCGTAAGTCAGATATAAACTGAGAGAAATACAGCGTCCCCCATACCTGTACATAACTGTTGTTGCTACCTCGGCCAAGATACGTCCCGTGCGCCATCATGAAAATATGTCGCAGCTATTCTCCAGACGCTACAATTCAATATTCAGCTACCTCTATCATAATCCGTCTTACTCATTAAGTCAGCCCATCCTTGACGAATGGTGTCGTACATTACTTGTCACTTAAGATGAGCGAAAACACCAGAATATCTCCCCCATAGGCCTACTACGTGATACGATTAAAGAGCGCAAAATATTCAATACCAATGCAAGGTGTATTCCGGGACGCCTTTTTGAAGATGTAGATCTAATTTGCTCGTTCGATTTCGGATATTTTTTCTACAGAGGTTGAGCTCCCGACGGAACTACCCGATATCGTCATAGCGATCCATTGTTTGCAATATCGAACTGATTCGAGTGTAAATAAATCCAACTACAGGCTTTAGTTACATCCCAAATTTGTATAGCTAGTCCTTTATTGGCAAGACAATCTACCAGTTATGTACTTGTTTCCACTAAACGATACTCGTAAGATTATTGACTATCAAAGTGCCAGGGCCTATTTTCAATTTAGGCCGGGAGAAATCTGTATAACGACAGTCGATGCTTTTAACGACCGATTTTCCAGACAGCGGATCAATATTCTTCTCATCTCTCACACTGTTGAAAATAATTTAAGAACCGTTTTTATGGATTAAGGGTTAGTACAATGTGTTCATTGGCCTCGATGTCGAGGTGTATTCTGTCTTCAAGTGTTGATCATCAAATAAAACCTATACTAACATAGTATACCCATAATGCACCCGACTTCATTTGACCTACTGGTACTGGTACATGAAAAAATGAATTGGGGTGTACTATATTTGTTTTAAGGTAAATTTGGTCGTTTTTTAAAGCAAAGTACTAATATAACACAGATGTTAATCATCAAACAATATCTACATCCCAATTGACCCATAAGAGGCCAGGGGCGGATCCAAGGCTATTTGAAGGGGGGGTTGACGTGGGATTTTTGGGGTATTTTAGAGGGCGCATCCTTCCCGCATCTCTCCATACAAGACACGTGTATAATTACACCTGCTCGGTAACCTTTTTCGGCTTAATCAGACGTAAACATGATACAATGCAGTGATTGAATTCCAGTAACATATTACCTAGTTTTCTCCATCGTGACAAAATTTAACTGGCAAGTTTCGACGGAAACCTGATCATATTGCAAAATCATATCCACAAAAAGGAGAGGGTATCATTTTAAAAAAGCCAAATTAGACGAAACAAGTAAAATCATATATGTAGCTATTGGTGGCATGAGTAAGAGAGAAATCGGGGGGTGAAGGAGGGGGATGGGGGTGGAACAATTATATATATATATATATATATATATATATATATATATATATATATATATATATATAAAACCCAACCTTTCTATCACCCTCATCATTCCCGGCTGTTCCTTTTGATGAAGCCGCATCTTTCTTCCCATCAGGACTTTGTTTTCCAGTATCTTGTAGCAAGGAAGCACTAGGGGTGACTGTATCTCCATAACGACTGCTGTCGAGAACGGATTCTGCGCGTTGCCTGATCTCCTCTCTCAGAGCTCGGCGAAGCTGGCTTGGCAGGCCGGCAGAGGTGTCTGACTGTCCGGAGGTATCTTTGGCGTTGTCTTTTCTCTCTGTGGTGTTTCCACCCTTTGCTTCGCCATCGCCCTCTTCCTCTTCCCCCTCCTCGTCCTCGATTTCTTCAAAGATTGTTTCCTCAGTAGGGGGACGCTTTATTAGTTCGTATGTTTTCTGGGGTACTCGGATTTCAATTGGGATTGTTATGTGCTCCACTTCGATGACGTCATCTGTGACGTCATGATTTTGGTCTTGCGCATTATCTAAAGCAGCAGTGACGTCATTAGAAGATGGTCTGCTGTGGGTTGGTGTCGTGTAAGGGGAGTATTTTGTCTCGGCGTTGGGGGTGGGTGCCACGGGACGTTTGACGATCTCCGTCGTTTTTATGGCAGACACGTCGATCTCAATTTCATCGTCTTCCTCTTCGCACTCACCGTTAATTTTATTTTCCTTGAAAACGTGTGTCGTGACGTCAATCTCGCCGCTCTCGCTGGCCAGTGTATCTGCTTTGATGGTGAACGTGTCGTTGCCTATATGAAGGTTGATGTCTTTTATGCCAAAGTCCGTCATTTTGAACGTTTTTGGTCTATGAAAACAATATCGATTTTTTTTTTCACCCGAGCAATTGATGAAATCTGCTTTTCGAGGAAATACTTTCTTCTGTCCGTTGTCACGTGTTAGGCCTATTCAAAACGCGCTGTCAGACAGCGTCATCACTTTGCCTTCATGAAATATTGTGGTCCTCAACAGTGCAAAACTAACATAACAATGAATTATAAATCCACTTATTTAAAACAAATATTAATAAATAAACGCACCAGTATTCAAATCGAAGAAATGAGAATGTCTGGATAATAAATCACCGTTGCCACTTTCACGAACGTTCCTTTGAATAATTACTGACATAGGAAACACTGCGTCAAAACGGTATACCTTTATGTTAAAGCCCATTCATATTTTTATATATTATGATTGAACAAGTTTTGCAGTTGCTATGGTGTATCATGTAAACGCGTTGATAAGGTTGACAAAATAGCACAACATCGAGTGTATTTATATCCAGAGCAGAAGTTGTTTTTCGGGAGGTTTGTGATAGGTTATCGGTGGCAAAGTGATCCTAATGTCCATTGGAATAAACAAATCGAATGCGTGGGGTAATCTACGCACTTCAGTCATCCTTAATTGCAAATTAGGCACGAGTGGATCAAAACATAAGCTAGGTTAATGAAGAAAGAAGGACGCATTGTACGGAAGTATAAGCAATACCGGTAGTTGCACAGTGCAGCTGTTCAGGATACGAAGTGACGTCAGAGAAACAGAACCACCCGATGCAAACCGACCACTTTAAAACCGTACAGGGATCTAACGGTGCGATTTGGTACGGTTTGGAACATTGATTCAACTAGTCAAAATTCTAATTTCAAGAGGGGAATATTAGTGTAATTTTTTTCAGAAAGCGAAGGGGGGGGGGCGTCAGGACCCTCCTGAACTGCATTTCGAATACCGATTACAAACAAATCTATGCATTCTGTTTGGCCGCTGTTATGATGACACGGTTTTAGACAAAACAGGATGCTTTGTTCGGGTGATTGCGCATTGCGGCTGTTGCGCCAACACATTCCAAAAATATTCTTGAGACACAACTAACACAATCAAAAAATGATTGCAGTACGTCCAGTTTACGCTATTGTTTAGACTGTTGACAGTGAGATAAAAGAGTTGTTTACGCTATTGTTTAGACTGTTGACAGTGAGATAAAAGAGTTGTTTACGCTATTGTTTAGACTGTTGACAGTGAGATAAGAGTTCTCCCCATCTACATCTCGAAAGGTACAGATTTTGTATTATTATCGGCATTTCTCTCGATTCGACTTATCTCCGATCTAGATTTAAAGTCAAATATGAAATAAGGACAGGGACAATCTAGGGCAATTAATCAATATTTCTGGTACAGCGATCAGTAATATTTTAAACCTAGATGACGTTTGCATTTAGGTTCATCAATATGCCTTTGTAGACTACTTAGTAAAGTACACCGACACTTATGCACTCAACACAAGTGGATCTGAAATATGCCAGGTCTTACTTGAATATCGCGTTTAGATAGTAGAAATGGATAAAATAGATTTATTTCCAAAAATGAGAAAATATATTAAAAAGATAATAAATAAATGGATGCTAAGGACTTCATCCAAATGAAAAATAAACTATTGATATGTAAATGCGCCCATGTTATCTCCCATATCAAGTCAATGCCCTCATTATACCCCTATGCCGACCCGTTCAATTAACTAAACTCCTACAATTTTAATGAAAACTGTTTCAGATACAAAATTCTGTTATAATGGGTCTACGCTATGTATTTTCCTATGTTACTGTCGATTTTAAAAGCCCGAAGAGTTGCAAACAGGTTGCGTAACATAACGGTAGCCGCATCCATTTCGCACACAGCATATAACACGTCTACGTAATGAAGCCGTTAATGTCTTGCTTAATTAGTTGTTATATTTCGTTTCTCCCTCACTCTTGTTTACCTATTTTCTCCACCTGTTTATTATGAGCCTCAGTTTATTATAACGGCGAGCAAAACGTGCTCTAGGCCTATTTGTTCATGATAGAGCCTTGAGGGAAATGATTTATGCACCTCACATAGTCTAACAGCGAGAAGTTTTGTAACGCATGGTAGTGTCCAATCTTTCACAAAGCGATCCCCTACACAACCTGGATATTAAGCATTGAAGGTAAAGCATGTTGTCCCCTTCTTCGTCGAGTATGGCATTCAAACAAGTAAGTTAGAGGTGGGAGGAGTGTTTACCATTGATTTAGTTTTTTTAAAAAATATATTATAATCACATTACAGTTATTAATTGATATAAAACCGTATTCTTATTGTTGTGGAGTCTTCTTATTTCTAGTTTTCAAAACTAGTTTTTTTCGAAGTTCCCTGGCCTTTTTTCCCCCGCAAAATTTTTGGGGCGATTTTCCGAACCTATATCATAGTTAAATGGAGGCACCCAAAATCGAGTTGTAGTTGGAAATGAATAATTTATCAACGCCGTCGATACACTCTTTCATATTAAATGTGCTCATTAGAAAAGAATTTTGACGTTAAATCTACCTCAGGCAGCTCAAGTTACATGCTTTTCTGAATCTTATAAAATAAATTATTGATCGCGTTGACCTGTTGAAGGCAGCGCAACTGACCCCAGGTGGCAGGGCAATCGATAAGTGCTAGTAAGTAAAAGTGATATGTGAAAACCTCACCTGCATTTAGGAAGAGCTTCCGCTGTTCCTTTGAAGAGACATGTGATGCTTGATATTATTCAGATAGCATTATTATTGCTGTTGACTTGTTTGTATGCATGCATGGGGGAAAATAAAACAGGCTAAAATAATTAAAATTTTTGAAATTGATACACCTGTTTCCTTACGTTCCCCACTCCGCGGGCACATGCATGTTTACATTGGTCTACGGTAAGTTACACTGCGGCTGCTAAGCGCGAGTGGATTTTACCCCAACACTGAGAGAAAATGACGTGAGATTCAGCCTTGGAGACAACCGATCTTTTGCACAGGACGCATAGAATGGCAACCAAGGTGATCTATTTCACCGTTGCCGGGAAAGAAGAACAGGCAGAATTCCGAAGCACGGATAACCAAGACGATGTCAGAGGTAAGGCCAACATTTACTTGAACTTGCATGTAGAATTTCACAACTTGGCTAAGATCGGCATTTATATAATTACGGGACTAGTGTAATATTTGTTTATTGCCAAGGGTACAAGGAAAACACAAGTCAACGCAATGAAGAACAAGGATAACTATATGGGAAGGAATGACCCAGAACGAAATTGACAACCCCGCAATCTAGTACATGTATAAGCTCTCTAGTAACGGGGTCAGATTATGGTAATTTCCCGTATAACATGTACTAGTTGTACCACTGCTTACATTCTAGTTACTGCTGCCAATGTTTCTCTCTCTCCTCCATCCCCCTCTCTTTCACTGTGCGGTTATGTGTGTTTACATGTCATATTACCAACTTAGCACAAACTTTCATGCTTATATAAGCGCACATTTTTGATTTGTGCAGTTTATGATAGTAGTGCTAAAACAAATACTTATACCTCACAAAACGTAAATAGCAGCTTATAGCGTTAGCACATGTGAAACCGCATGCTAATTACTGTACATACCAACTGAGACAGTTAGCAGGCTTTTAAGGTCACTCTTTACCCTCTTATATTAATATATGCTAACCAGTACCTTCAGTCAATGCGTTTGGCATATGGGGTTTGCTAATTTGGGCCTGCCTGGCCTGCCTTCTTAAAAAACCAATGACCGTGACAACTTTGACTTTGGTAACCCAGTCAGGTGGGAGGCAAGTCCTTTGCCTCTTTTAAACGATGCTGAACTACTTATGGCCCAAAGAGCAAGTTATTAGCATTGATTCTGATCAGTTGAAGTCAATTAAGCAATGTGCATAGGTGGAAATTATGGTTTTAACCAAGCCAATGTAGTGTCGATGGAAGAAATTCACCCCTAACAACATGCATATAGCTGCTACACTGTTCAAATACAGCATTTTCAGCCCCACATACACGCATTATATTTGGACTATTGATCCTTTTGTGTTCTGCTGTTATCTTGTTGTTAATCATTTGGTTTCTAATTATTTGAGCTGTGCTATACTGTTAATTGGCTTCCTTGCACGTGATGTTTAAGCTGCTCGAAATGAACATGCTTGTTATGACCAGGGTGAAAAAGTTTCATTGCTTTGGCACATTTCTTAAGGTAGGACTGCAGGTTGGAGATTTAATCTTAAATTAAAGGCCTTACCTTTTTTATTCCTGTTGCATTCATTTAATGTATCTTCAAAACATCTAATTATGCTTGAAACAAAACTCCAAGTTCATCGCGTGATGTAATTTTGGGCAAGTTTTTAGTGGGTCGCCATATTTGATCTGCGGACTAGTTAGTCCACTGTTCTGAATGTGGCTTAAAAGACAGCTGGATGATTGCCTGGCTAATGCTCTACCCCCCCCCCCCCCATATTATCCTCTTATCTGCTTTCTCTGAATTACGCAGTAATCATAATAGATCATAACCAGTTTAAGGTTTTCCTTGTAGACCCCAGGCAAAAAATAAAAGGTAAAGATTCATTGAGCAATAAGCAGAGTTCCTAGCTATGCAAAGTCAGAAGGATTTACTTGCGTGCAGAAATAATTGGTTCTATCAAACGGTTTCATACTTTTTTTTTTTTTTTTTATAGAATTGACATCATTAGTCTGGTGGTCTTTGGTAGAGAGTTATTACACACAGGATTTGAAAAAAAATTTTTTTCTCTGTTCATGATAAAAAACGTCCACGAGTTAATTTTTATCAGATTTTCACCTCAGTAAATTTTTGTTAACATTTTTAATGACTTTTGTTTTATCATTATAATATATGATGACATTGGGCGATTAGAAGCCATTACTGATTAGCAAATACTCCATTTTTGAACTGTAGTTGACTTTTTCACCTCAGCGTATGCCTGTTGGTCTACCTGCATTTTACCCTGTTTTCAACATGTTCGAGACATTTCTATGACAGTGCAGCATATTTCTTTAGTGAAACCAAATCTCTCATACATTGATTTCTTACTTAAATTTCAGAGGTGTTTATCCAGTTAGATATGCCACATATAATGAATTTGAAATAAATCTTTCTTCCTATCAGGCGACATTTTATTTTCATTTTTTTAATGGGACGAAAGAAACGATCCGAATACAGAGAGAGTTAGGTCAAGTTGCACTTCAGCACTTCTCACTGGCATGCATACAGCTGTGAAAAATAATTGAATGAAACCATGGTTAGCAACCGTGCCATTAAAATGAGTGACCCCGTTTTTTTTAGCGAAAGAATTTGGAATTAGGTTAATAGGAGGTGGTATTTTTTTGAATTAATAATGAAGGTTTAAAATTATAGCACACACCTGAGGAAGGAGAAGGCAAGAGTCAGAAGAGGAGGATGGGGGGGGGGGGGGCGGAAGGGGAAGCAAGCATTTCCCATTTGCAGTATGAATCATGCTTATGCGAGTAAAGTATTTTTGTCTTATTTTCAATATTAACTCACTTTATAAAAAAGGATTGAAGTGAGTTTTTATCTTCCTGCTTCATAAGCTATAAATAAAAAACTATGATGAATCTTTTGATCAGTGATTTACTAGAAAGTAGCATTCTCTTTTATTTTTGTCTGATAAAAAAAAGCAGCTCCAGACGGTTGAACCAATGCCAAAATCTTTCTGTCCACTTTCTGCCCTTTGAGGGAACCAGTTTTGAAGGACATACTCTGTGGTTCAAAGCAGAAAAAATGGCCAATAACTGTAGCAATTTCCAAAATTTCACTGAGCTGGCTTCAGTTTTTTTGTAATTAGGTATTGGGGCCGATTGAAGTCAGGTTGCAGGTATTAATGTTGCAGGCTGCCAATGCTGTGAAAAATGTCAATTATTTCTGCATACACTAACACTGGCAGCATATTTTTATTCGTTTCCTAAAGGTATGATTGTTTCTGCTTTTCATATGAATTATTGATACACAGTTTATGTTCTATGGGCAAGGAGAAATGAATAGAGAGAGGTTATGTAATGGCTCTAAATTTTCGATTTCAATACTCATCTGGTGGACCCGTAGGAATATATGAATGGGGTAATGGATGTGATAAACTGCTGTGCCACATACAGGCAGCAGTAGCAAAGCGTTTCATGTTTTACATCAGCTATTACCTAGTTATTGAACAGCCAACTCACTGAGTTAATCGTCAATACTAAGGTTGCCTCAACAGTTCTATTAAGCAGTCTCTGGCAGTTAGGGAAAAATTGAGCGTTAAACCCTTATTGATACTGCTTAAAAAATTATGAATTATATTTGCCTTTTGACTTACAGATGGAGTTGGTTATGAGCCATTATTTGCAAATATTTACAAGTGTCCTTGACTTTGAATTGAAGCCCCTTCATCTGCATTTTCTATCTTGTGGATGCATATAATATTTATATTTCATCATGACATCGGATCTTTCTCGACTGATGTTTACAAAGTTTTGCTGTAGGTATTGCATGATTGAATTAATGATAAATTATTTTTGAAACATCTTTGATGATTAATATGATAGATGCATTTTTGTCAGATCTAATGAGACTTATTGAATTCCCAAAAGATTATTTGGCATTAAAAAAAGAGATCTGAGACATATTTATATAGTGTTTCTTGATTTTACCCAGAGAACCGTTTCAATCAGGCCATGCAAGCTATTGAGGGTAAAATTTCCTCATTAAATGAAAATTATTAATATTGGTGGTATTACTTGAAAACAAGTCTTAGGGCGCATTCCCATAGATTTTAGATCAAACTATCCCCGTGGGGAGTCTCACTAGATTACTGTCAGATAATCCGGCTTAAATGTCCGTCCCTCCTCCTACAAGATGAAAGGGGGTAATTAACTTTCGTGCCCGCTCGGCTGACAGCTATTTAGTGTGAACCCCTAGGGAGTTAGGTCGATCTAGTTGGATCGATCTAATCTCTGGGTATGGGGTCTTAGGGTAAAATTGGAAAGGCGAAGTTGATCTTGGGTTTAAAATGAAGCCAGGTTTTTTGCAAAAAAAGACTATCAAAACTTTTCCAAAGTGGACCCATTCTATCCCTTTGACTGTGTATGTTTGATCTGTTAAACTGATTGCATTAAGGCTGTGTTCACATGAAAAATCTATTTTCTAAAAATCTAAAAATCTATTTGCGGTATCTTGTGATCACGGTCTGTGCCCTGAATATCCCACGGCGTAATTACGGGCAGCTTGAGCCAGTTACTTCCAAAGCTGTAATTGATTCTCGGCACTGCCGGTAATTACGCCGCAGGGTATTAAGGGCATAGACCTTGATCACAAGATACCGCAAATAGATTTTTAGATTTTTAGAAAATAGATTTTTCATGTGAACGCAGCCTAAATGAGAATCCCAACGGAGCTGGATTGATCTATGTAGACTGATCAGATGGTTTCTATGGGAATGGGGCCCAATTCTACAGTATGAACTCAAAAAGAAACAACCAGAAACATGTCATTGGAGAAATTTTGTCAGCATTTGTTCGTTGCTGCACAGCACTTGCAAGGCTGCCATTATATCTGACCCCATCTCTTTAATTCCCACGAAATCCCACTTGATTTTACGCCTAGTTAAAAGACGGTTGACTTTTTGGATGATGAAAAACAAAAGTGTTTTACCATACAGTTCACATTGCTATGCTCTCACTGCTTGTACTCTGTCATATACATCATAATCTCTGGATTTTAGGATCATGGTTACGGTAAACAGGCAGAAATTTTAGTTTGTTTATTTATTTATTGGTTTTTCATCAGTTTTACTTATTTATGCAGTGGGATATAAAAGCTATATTTACTGGAATGCATGACTTCTTACAATCTTTTCTGTGGATTAAATGTTGTCACACTACTATCTCATTTTCGTGATCAAAATGATAAAAAACAAATTAAAATCTTTATACTTGAATGAACATTTTCTGTAGGCAAAACAAAATTGTTTGTAACAATAGATTCAGAAGTGGCAAAAAATTTTTAAAGATCAAGAAGTAAAATATATAGATGGATAGCTACATAGGTAAATGGCTAAGAGAAAGGGGCCATTCAGAATTAGAAGAGCTGAGTGCTAGCTGGTCCATGGCTTAAATATGGCAGACCTACATGGAAAGAAGACCGCTTAATCCTGTAATGGTCTCTCTGCCTCTCACGCCCCTCCCCACGCGTCGTCCCTCGAACAGTCGCATTGAGACGAGATTTAATTACTTTGCCCCTGCAGGAATGACGTGTGGGGAGGCGTGAAAGAAGCAGAGAGAACATTACAGGGAATGGAGCTTTTAAAAATGCTTCTAAAATTTTCTGCAATGCTATTTATCTTTTTTTACTCTTTAAAAAAACACATTAAAAAACCATAAATAGAAGAACCGTTCTTCTCACTGAAAATATTTTTTGTGAAAATCCTGAACAGAATGGACATGGGCATGACGGGGGAAAAACAGTGAAAAAACAGTATTTCTGGTTTTTGTTGATTTCTTGAAGGCGTCAATTCCTCGAAGGGCGAGTCTACCTCAAACATCACCTAGAAAAAATGAAATCTGGCAAAAAAAGGTACTACATGTAGTAACAGGGCCAGTATTAATGTGAAGAAATGCCGTCATAGTTGCGAGGGACGTGTAGAACCACATGCCGATCTGTCGATCTGTCCAGAAAGTAGCGTCAAGTTAAGCCTCACAATGGGCCAACTCCACATTGTTTTGTAAACTTGACAAATCTTGACTTAGTTCTGCTTTCTTACTCATGTCATTTAAAGTCCTTGCATTAAACAGAAGGAAGGGATAAAAAGCGCTGGAACTCCGTCACAATGAGAACAATTTTGTTGAAAATTAGACAACATACTCAGAGCTCAGAGTTAGGGACAACCTAGGAAAGTACTGGTAGATATCTAGATTCGCGGGGGCACCCGCTGTCCAGTTTTTGTAAAATGGAATTAACATTTACAGAAACATTCTTTATGATCCACATGTTTTACATCAACACAAAGGATCAAAAGACTGACAGACAGCATAATTCACATGTACACTAAAAACTAGGACATGTGTTCATCTACGCAGTTCCAACCCCGCAGTTCTAACCTCGGCTGATGCTTTGGCGTGTTTACACTAAACACGGATGAATCGGATTGTGGGCCCTTGGTAGGTTTAGCAAGCCAGGCACAAATTTGGGTATTCTAATACTTTTTTCACCTTGATAAGATTAGTTTTGACAAAACGGTTTACATGTTGGTAATATAAAGAGGTATCTTTGTTGTTGATAAAGATGTAGAAGTAGAACCTGATCATGATGTTTTAATATAAAAATATATAATAAAAAACAATTCAGTTTTAAAATGGAAGAGATATACATTGGATGACAATGACTGTCTCTTTTTAGATACAATTTAAACGAAATTTGCTCCTTAAAATTTAATTTTATGTAGGAGTGCATGGCTGTGTTCATAGCTGACTTAACTTAGACTGCACCTTGGTCTATTTGGCTGTGTTCACAGCCGACCTAACTTAGACTGATTAAGAAGGCTCCTGTGTGTGTGTGTCTGTCTGTCTGTCTTTTTCTGCTCAATTTTTTTTGTGTACACATACTCGGGTAGAAAAATGAACGTGATAAACTGCAGTTATATCATGAAATTTTGAGACCGATGTCATTATTTATTAAACAAAATGTTGGCATCTTTATTGTATCAAACAGAAGTTCAAAGCCGTATACCCGTATGCAGTTAGGTACCAATAAAGCATGCTAGGAAAACAAGCCATGAGACCTCGCTCAAACCCTTGAAGTTCATGTGATTATTAGAACTTGTGGGACATATGATGCTGTGATATTACTTTTTACTCTCTCTCTCTGAGACTCTCTCTCTCTCTCTCTCTCTCTCTCTCTCTCTCTCAAGTCACTGAACTATCTCACATACCAAAAATTTAATTTAATTTACAAAAAAAAATAAATACACACTTTTTATATGAAAAATAAGGAGAAATGAAATACATGAAATGTCTTCAATATTACTTTTCACTTCAATATCACCAAGAATAAAAAATTTAAGAAATTATAAAATGCATATAGACCCAATTTTGAGCTCCAAGTTGTAATAATTACTGGCAGGAATGAAATACAATAGTTCTTACTAGTATCTGACTTGGGGAATTGGATTATCGAGAATAGAAAATGGATAAGTAATTTTTTGCTATGTAAATTGTTAGTATGTGCATTAAACTTGCTTTGTGGATAAATTATGATTTACTTTAACAGTATGAGAGGCAGGCTACCTTTAACTTACCTTTAACTGTCAAGTCATTAATAGGAAGGAAGTTGATTCTTAGTTACTTGGTTAAGTGAGTTTTATTGTGAATGAACACCCCTTATGTACTTTGTCATGTTTTCCATGCGTTAACAGGAATTAAAAAAAAAAGGAAAAGAAATTGAGATCACAGGCAGGTGTTCCTAGTTCAGTCAGATGACCAAGACTTTTGAATGAAAACTGATCGCATCTAGATTTTATTGAAGTCAGTCTTGTTATGATTATAAAGTTCACAGTGAACTGAATGAAATAAGCATTTCTGTTAGGAAAAATAAAAAAATCAAGTTTGAAAAGTCAGTAGCTTGGTGGTCTTAAATATGCAACTTCTGCCAGAAGTGAGCAAAGTGTTAATTGTGATGGTAGTACTGTTTGAACATAGCCTATTCCAATTTTTGCATACGGATATTCTAAATTTTCCAGAAGGTTAAGACCTTAGATCTTTTTGTGAAGGACTCTTTGACAGCCTGCTCTAAAAGGTTAGTAATTGATTCTCAGTCTGCCCGTAAGATCTTTCAAGAGTGCTAAGAAATTCATATTGATTCCATCAAAACTTGATGTTAGCAAAAACCAATAAGGCCCAACAAATATTCCCCATAGATAAGTTGCTCAAATTGCTCATATTCTTAAGTACAGGCATGTTAGTGCCTAAGGGGTTTCCAATTCAGACAGTACTCGGTAAATAAATTCGAGATTCATTCCATGCATGTTGATTGACCATTAATGGTTTTATAAGGTAACAGAACCCTGCGCAAATTTGCTCTTGAAATTCAATGGTGTCTGCATCATACTGGTCAAATTCATTTTGTGTGTGTGTATACCTTCCAAAAGTCAAATATTACTTGAGAAAACAAATAGGCATTAGGAGTAATATTAGGAAGAAGGTTTAGGGGCCATTCTTGAATTGGAGTGAAAAGCTCTTGGATTTAGAGAGAGAAGTTCCAATTATCTATCCATAGCACAGGGCCATGCCTTTAAATAATTGGGAGAGTGGGAGGGCATTGATAAGATTGATCAATCGTAATTCTTTATGAAGAGAGATAATTGTTAACTTGCTTGTTGACTATCCATTGCAAGGGCCAGATATGTTAATCATTGCAGGCCCTGAATTTATTGATTTTTTTGGAGGTAAGGTAATCCCCTTTTGCTGTTCACAAAAAGGTGAAAGATCCGATGAAGTTGACTTGTGGAAGGTGTCTAATTGAATAACATTGGAAATAAATTAGGGTCTTGTAGGGGCTATGATAACTGCAGTTTTATTACTGCAAGTCATTGGAAGTTCAAGATCTGGAAAGCATTGTGATTTTAAGATCTGTAACTGCGTCATTAGGTTTTTACCTGGCTTGTTTAGTCTGAATTTCTTAATGCCTGCCATAGCTTTGGGCTGAATAGCATTTCCAAAGATTCCTCTCAATGCCTGGCAGTTTGCTTCTCTGAAAGTACTAAATTTGGCAACCATGGGTCATGATTTTGTGTGTGTGTGTGTGTGTGTGTGTGTGTGTGTGTGTGTGTGTGTGTGTGTGTGCGTGCATGGGGGCACGTGTGGGTATATGGGGGGGGTGACTTCTATGATTACAATTAAACAGCACAAAGACAATATAGAAAACGAGAACATATATTTTGGTCCTCTTTAGCAAAAGTCAGAGAATTCTTCCCATTCAGTTAATTTTACTGTCGTGCTTATGCCATATGAGTGAGGGCGTGTGTGCAGGCGTATATATACGAGGGAATCTGTTTGCAATCGGCATGCATTTACCTGCACAATTTGAACATTTGCTTTTTTAAAAGACCTGGCTGGCATTTAAGTAAATGGATGAATAATTTGAGAAACACGATTATGTGAAGTGATATTAGCCAATTGCGTGTATAGAACTCGAGGTAGAATCAACATGCTTAATTTCCCATAGAGCGGAGCGTGCTTATTTAAAGAATGTTTCGGGGTTTTTATTAAAAAGACAAAAATCTGAAATTGCAATATTTTAGCATTATGGATATTTCAATTCCGAGTACTTGTGCATCTTATATCTTATTCAAAATTCAGAAATACCTCAGAATTTTACATGTTTAAAATATTTTTTTAACTTGACATAAGCCATTTTGTGTTGATTTTGTAAAAAACTATATTGCATAATGATGCTTTTGAGTAAGAGCAGAATTATTATATATACTGTAGAAATATCTCAGCATTACCCTGAAACATAGTATCAGTTGAAGATCTTTGACAAAAATTTGATACCTTTCAGGCTAATGGAATATCCTGTGATATTGTGATCTCCACCGAACGAATCACACATGCAAATGTGCATGCACAAAGTACACCTCTGTCTGAGATTGGATAAGGTTATTTTCATTTTGTGTTCAACCCAAGGCGAACAGGGATTATGAAATTGTACAGTTTAGGTGTTGAAAGGGGGTTGGGGGGGGAGGGGGGCATTCCCTGTTACGGTAATGTATTCTGCCTTTTTGATGGGGAAAAATTCTCCAACTTTCAGATACATATACTGTAATTATGTTTCTGTAAAGCACTTGTGGTTCTTTTACTTCATTGAATAGAACTGTGATGAGATGATCATGTAATGACTTCATACTGTTGTGCAACCAACTATAATTTGACCAAAATTGCAAAGGAAAAAACCAGAAAAATAGTAGTTGATAAATTCTGTCAGCTTTTATTCGTTGCCACATCCCACTCATGCCATAATTTCAAGCCCTCGATTCGGGTAGAGAGTAACCACGTTATCCAACAACTATTTCAAAGAAATATATACGTGAACATTATTTGCGAACACAGACATAGTTAAGAGGAGGTTCATTAGTTTTCAAACAAACTCTGTTAATGACACAAATAAACCAGGGGTCTTGATGTAGCGTAAATAGTTCAGCCCCGTTAATTAGTAGTAAAGTGATACTAGTAGTATTGGCACAAGCCCAATGAAAAAATAATAATAAGATGAAAAAGCTGACTACGTGAATGGCACTAATAAACCAGGGATCTTGATGTAGTGTAAATAATTCAGCCCGGATAATTATTAATAGAATGATACCAGTTGAATTGGCACAAGCCCAATGAAAAAGTAAAAATAGAATGAAATGAAATAGAATCTAAATGAAATAGAAAAAAGACAGAAAAAATTATTGATAAAAATACTGTATATACCATGAACTTGTACATAAACCAAGGGCACTAACTTCCATATTTGTTTTTAGTAGCCAGACTTGATTTTGATACAGAATCTTTATATATAAGTTATTTGTTTATGTTTTAGCCTGACTCTGACAATGATTAAATATATTTAGCATATATTTTGTTTTGTTTATAGATACCCTGTTATTAGGAATAATCATACCCCTGGTGAAGAGAATGAATGAGCTAGTGTTTTAAAAGAAATTAATTGGATGAATTAGTGAAAAATTTCAGCATTTATAAACAATAATGATGGATAGATGAATGAATAAATTTAAAAAAATAAATGAAGAAAGAAAGAAAAGTAGATATACAAGTGAAAATATTGGGCCAAACAATGCTAGAAACATGACAGTTGCTGACTCACTGTCATAGATAAATTTTTTAAGATGCTTCTTTACCAACCTGACGTCACTCGTACTGCCCCAGCTGCAGTTTATTGCTAAACCCATTTGTTGGTTAAATTAATTCCTGTTTAATGGATCACGAAAATCCAAGACGCATTCAGACTTAAGACATATCTGAATTGGTTTAGGGATAAATGTCACTAGGTGGCCTATATAAGGTCAGCCATTGAAACAGTGTACTTGAATAAGTTTTTTTTTTTTTTTTTTTTTTTTTTTTTTTAAATCTTAAACATGTTCAGTTGGCAGAGTGTTTTTTTTATCAGACCTATGCATGGGTTTGAGATTAACAAAACCTACTAAATGATAAGGAGTATTATAATTAGAATAGTTATTTTTTGTCATTATTTTGATCCAAGACAGGTTGGATTGATTTCAGTATTTGATAGGGCTCCAGATGCACCACTGGTAAACAGACTAATTAAGACAGCTGGTGCTGAAATCAATAATTACCAGTTGCAAAAATTGCCATTGTTTACGCACCTACACCTCAATGCAATATCAGAAAACAGACACCTCAGGGAAAGTGATATTGAAATCGATACAATGGAAAAACACACGTTTTTTATTTTCATTTCTCCCTCTGCCACCTGTTCCCTACTGCAGAACAATGGTTTAGATAACCGTTTATGTTAGGTAATAGAACAGATTTATGTATATATAGAGAGTACATTCATAACAGATGGTCCGCGGACAAAATATTGCTGACCCCACTAAAAAGCAAGCCGCTCTAATCCCCTGATGGTCTCCCAGCCTCCACACACGCATGCACACACATGCACACACACACACATGCACGCACACACACACACACACACACACACACCATTAAACAGATAAAATCTCGGCTCCAAGTTTGAATTGCTAAGCCTTGCAGCAAAAGCGCGCTTGGAGGTAGACCATTTTTAGCGTGCAGATCTGTTAGCTCGTGGATCAACTTGTTCTGAGTGAGTTCACGGACTGCCTGGGCTCATGCTGATGGTGTGCCATTTCACCATTGGCTAAATTAAAATGACTACTTTTGCCAATGTGGCAAAAGCTTGAAATTTCTCCAAAAATACTGGAAACGAAGTACTGGTCTGACTGGTCATGAACACTTGAAAAACCAGATGCCAGTGAGAGGATCAGCACAATTTTCATATTGCTGGTCATCTGGACAGGCAAAGTTTATGTGAAAATACAATATATTTAAATGAATCATATGTAAGCATAGACTCACAGAAATTCAAACCAGAATTTAAATTCGTTAATCAGGTTGTTGTTTTGTTTTGAATGAGGAAATCGTCACTTTTGTGCTCTCTGCACAAATACACGATATTTCTTTTGCTATACATATGTAATGAGGATGTGCCTGGGAGAAAAGTTCTAATAGAGAAAAACACTGTTATTGTTCTATTATGCAGTTCCCAACCTATTCATTTATACTAATGAATACATGGGTTTTGATAAGGAGATTATACTTGTTGATTCATTTGGTTGTTTATCTTATCAAGGCTACTGGCCTAGATGATTGAGTAGAGTGGAATGAGTGAAAATCGTTTTGGGGTTTTTGTTTTCTTCAGGCTGCTTTATGTTTTTATATACGTATTAAAAAAGGGTATTATTTAATGTAGGAAGAATATATATGTATTATGTGCCATTAGGCAAAGTGTTACTTGATATATTATCAATCTTGATTGAGTTAATAAAATATATTTTCTTTTAATGTTGAATACATTCATTGGAGTTGTATCTCAATTTACAGAATATGTTAATATACATATAAGCTTTTAAACAATAACTTGATTTTCTTATTTAATCTTTTGACGACTGACATTTTTTCCACCAAATGAATCTGTTATCAGATGTCACTGTCCAAGAGAAACTTATTTCCTTTTTTTCTCTTTTTCATGGCAGATATATTCCGCGCTGCGGCTGAGGCGGGTCCTCACGACATTCTCAAACTGTACAACACCAAAGGCAACCTAATTAATATCTCCTCAAAGCTTGAACAGAATACTCCCGAATCCCGCTACAAGTTGGATGTGGTTGCCGCCCAATGTACGGGTAAGCATGCAGATGTTTCAATTGTGTTGTCACGTCCGGGATTGTGTTAGCTGTGGCAAAGATCTTGATAGATTTCTGATTGCTTTACTTAAAATTAGAGTTGTTTGAGAATTATTCAAGATAAGAAAAATTAGTTGGAGACTAGAAAATGTGCGTGATTACGAAAGGGGTGGAGTCTTATTTTACAAAAAGTGACAGGACTTTGGGTATCTCAGAGGATTTTGACTTGTCTTATTCTGTTAGGTGGTTTTAATTGTGTCAGGTGTGACTTATTGTGCTAGATGATTTTTGATTGTGGTAGGTGTGACTTAATGTGCTGGATGATTTTTGTTGTGTCATGTGTGACTCAGGTGTGATTTATTGTACGAGATGGTTTTTGATTGTGATAGGTGTGACTTATTGTGCCAAATGGTTTTGATTGTGTCAGGTGTGACTTATTGTGCTAGATGGTTTTTGATTGTGATAGGTGTGACTTATTGTGCTTGATGGTTTTTGATTGTGATAGGTGTGACTTATTGTGCCAGATGGTTTTTGATTGTGATAGGTGTGACTTATTGTGCTAGATGGTTTTTGATTGTGATAGGTGTGACTTGTTGTGCTAAATGGTTTTGATTGTGTCAGGTGTGACTTATTGTGCTAGATGGTTTTTTGATTGTGTCAGGTGTGACTTATTGTGCTAGATGGTTTTGATTGTGATAGGTGTGACTTATTGTGCTAGATGGTTTTGATTGTGTCAGGTGTGACTTATTGTGCTAGATGGTTTTGATTGTGATAGGTGTGACTGATATAGCTTTAGATGATTTTTGATTGCAACAGATGTTGCTGCATTTCCTGTTTTTTTTTTATACATTGGACAAACTCAAGTTGTTGCTTTCTGTTTTTATTTTAAGACTAAAATTGTGTGTAATATTTGTTTAAGTTAAACGTGTCAGTATACACATTTTTACCACTTTACACTAAAAATTGATTCAGAATTATTATTATTATTATTATTATTATTATTATTTGGCATTGTACACTAGAGTATATTAGTATCATTGTACCACCAGCGTTAGCGCTGGCGGTACACATGGTTTCGGTCCCGTCCGGATCGTTCCGCCGGCTCTGCCGGCTCCGTTGGCTCCGCCGGCTCCGCCGGCTCCGCCGGACGGCTACCGTTACCGCTTCTCCTCCTAGACGGTAAGGNTTGATTGCATTTTTACAGCTTGTCAAGCACAAAACTGGTGGCTGTGTCCCTTATTTTGTGTATGTGGGGGTCTATACGAATGCGTTTGCTCCAGCTGGTGGTACAATATTTGGAGGCGGTATCGCCTCTCTGATCCTCTAGTTCATTCTTGAAGCCATTAATTATTTTTTGAAAAATTTGAAATATGGCAGTCTGTACAAAAAAGGAAGGAAAGAAGAATAAAAAATGAATGACATCATAACTCAGGTTTACTTACTCAGATAATGTTCCTTCTCAACCTAATACTTCTACACATACAGTGTATAAATTATTTATAGACTTCGTTATCGCCACTGACCAGGTAATAAAGACATGATTGGCTTAATCACAATATTGCCTCTATGAGTGTATGGCATATTCACACCTGCTGTAGCTTTTTACTACAATATCAAAATACGAAGGAATCTGTTAGAATGAGATTTAGATTTTTATATTTTAAGCTGTTATTACAGTCCTGCCTATGAAATTTGTAGTTTTGAGAACAATGAAAACAATTTTGAACTGATAAGTCGGTAATAAAATGAAATAAACATTCAAGGACATTGCTGCGTCTTGCAACCAATAAATTCCAAACCATAAACAATTTTCAACTGAGCAGCATATTGTCTTTCCTGTGAATACTGTTGTCACTGCTGGTGACTGTAAACTATTCTAGCAGTCCTAGTAGTATTCCTGTAATAATCTTTAATAAGAACAAGCTTCTTATGTTACAGATTCCTCCATAGCAGAACAGCTTGGCTTTAACATTCACAATGTGGAATCCAGGTAAGATTGGCAGCCTTTCATAGAGACCATTCCCATAGATATTTTGATCGATCTATCCCCCTGGAGAGTCTCACTAGATAGCTGTCAGCTTAACCGGCTTAAATGTCTGTCCCGCCTACTAAAAACTTTTGTGCGCAATTAACTTTTGTGCGCACTCGGCTGTTTTGAACCCGGAGGAGTAAGGGAATAAGGTCGATCCAGATGGATCGATCTAAATCTGTGGGAACCCAGTCATAGTCTGGTCTCATGGGAGAGAAGGGGATGGGTGGGTGGGTGTGTGGGTGGGGAGGGGGTGTAAAGGAACCATCTTGTGGCACTCAGAATTCTACTTGTACGAAACAAATTTTTTAACCTATGAGATGGTCTAAAGATACGCACTTTGATATGAAGCAGCTGCTAAAAAACCTTATACCGTAATGACTTGATCTTTTCAATGGGCAAAAATCATCAAACTTTCACTCCCATTAAATGGATTTAATCAGAGATTCAATTGCTAGACCCTGCAGGAACTGCACATGTGGAGGCAGGGAGACCATCAGCGGATTAGTCGGCTCTGCTTCCATGTGGGTCGGCCATATTTGATATCCTGATTTGTTAGTCAACAGATCAGTTTGTTTCTGAATGCCCTCACACATCTCAGTAGGGTAACAGCAAGTATGACATAACCGGGTCACACAGCTTTATGTCACTCTCCAGTGGGTTTCAATGATTGAAATAGACTCCCAAGTCACTCAGCATTCAGTAGCATCACATGGTGTAATTTTTTGAGGGAATGTTCGGAGAGTTAACTGCGACCAAAGCAGCGAATAGCCAAGGTTTGTGGTAGAAACAGCAATTTTATGATTGCAAATAGGTTGCAGTCTAGGGTAATTTGAATAGAATTTTCACAAAAAATAATGATAATAATAGTAATAGGAAAATGAAATAATAATAATAATGAAAAATAATGGAATAATAATATTTATAATTATAGTAATAATGAATTCTTAACGTAAACTGGACAAAAAAAAAAAAATTATCCATGCCAGATATAGTGGTTCCTTGTCTCACACTGGACAGGAGACACATATTATTATATATATATCAGTTTACTGTCTGATGAAGATACATTTTTGGTGGAATCCGGTGCCCTGTCTTTTCTAAATATATCGGTCACCACTGCCTTAAAATATAAATGGACTGTTTTACAGATGCCTGCAAGTTCTGGCTTTTGTTTGTTTAAGTTTGTTTCCAATATATAGCCCACTTAGACTGTGTTCCCATAAACCTATCATACAAGCAGGATCCATCTAACTCCGAGGGGATTCTCGCTAAGTTGATTTCAGTTTAAGCGACTAAAATATCTGTCACGCCCACTGAAACTGCAAGGGGCCTGGGGGTAATTAACTTTCGTGCACGTTTTAACTAAATGCATTTTAGTGAGAAATCCCTGGGAGGTAGATCGATCCTGCTAGTATGATAGGGTATGGGAATGGTCCCTAGACAATCAACACTGCAGGGGGAGTGCTAAAACAAAGAATGGCCAGAGCATATCCCCCATGTTTACAATTTCCAAGACATATAGACAGTTTGTAACTTCAAAGAAAGGATATAAGTTCGAAGCACTGGGAAATTGTCAAAGGCGAAAGTCAGATTTATTCGTAGGTCTTAGCAACCATCAAAATTATTTTGAGTTGTAAACTGACTGAAACTTTTCATTATTTGTTTGTTGTTAACACCACAAAATTTCAACTTTAGAGTAACACACGCTCACCTGCGCGAGTAAGTTTGAGTTGCTTTTGTATCGTTTTATTTTTATGCTGTGGGATTTCAAAACAGCATAGAAACCATGCAATGTTATGGCAGCTCTGTAAGTGTTAAGATTTTAGATAAGCGCCCACAGATTGCAAATCTTACTAAAGCTGTAAATCCTGCAAGATTGTTGTATTGCCATTTTATGTTTGATTTGTCTCAATCCTACTCCAGTTATAATTGCAGGTTGTAGTTCGTAGTACAGTTCTTGATATCGAAAATGAGTTGACACAGACAGGAAAAAGAGAGAAACATAGAAAAGAAAAAAGAAGAGGAAATTGAAAACCAAAGGATGGAAGAGTGTATAAGTTGAAAAAGAAATAAGAAAGAATAAGAATGAATAAAGAAATAAAAAAAGAGAAAAGGGAATAAAAACAAGCAATATGTCCATTGTTTGGTTTTGAATACACACTATCAGTTCTGTAATAGAGAAAGGAGGAAGGAGGAGGAGGAAGAAACTAGAAAAGCTGTCAGAGAGCGCAGACCTCCGCCAAGACAGCAAAGTCTCCATCCAATGCCGTTTCACCCCTAAATTTTTGATATTTTTGATTATTGATTATTGATTGATTATTAATCCAGATCATCACCAAAAACTAATCATCTCTTCCTTGGCCCACTTCTGACATTCCCTATAAAGATTTAATCAAAATCGGTCCATAACTTTTTGAGTTATGTTGATGACAGACAGACAAACAGACAAACAGGGGTGAAAACATAACCACCTTGGTGCCTTGGTGGAGGTAATAAAAAAATGGGAACTTGTGCACTTTTTCAGTGTTGAAAAGATTTGAAAGTTGGTTTACCCTGTTGTGAGAATGTAAGAGTGAAGGAGTAGATGGAACAGAAAAGATAAAAGAAGGACTTATTGAAGGAAGGCCAAAAACACATATTGATGGATTAGTGAATTTACAGATTAGTTGAAAAGAAGAAATAGACATGATAAAATCTCACAGAAAAACATTAACAAACATACCTGCTGCACACTCATGCATATTTGCACGTACATATTGACTCGTACGTGAACAGTGCGTTAAAGCCCTGAGACCGAACATTTATTTATAGGGCACAAGGCCAATGACATTGTTACCTAAAAAGTCGACAGAGAAGAAAGACATGTCATAAGTCATCCCATTATTTTTCCATTACACAGAGATCTAAGGAAATGTGAGGCATTTTTCTCATCTTTTGTAATGTTTTTCGGGAAGAGTAAGCAAATCAGACAATGTGACAGAAAATTTCCATCCGCGAAAATCACTCTTTAATTAGGAAAATTGCTATCTTTAATCTTATCTTTGACCAAATAAAGATTGATGTTACATTTGGTTTCTCATGGTTACAGGTTAGAGGTTGAAAATGATGGACATTTGATACTCTAAATTATTGCCAACTCTTGGATAGAAATGCCACCATCTTCATGAATTAACCTAGAACATGATAGGAGATAATAGCATAATCATAGTATCAGTTTCGCTCTTTTGGGGAAATTTTCTAATTTTTGGCAAAAAAATTGTTACGTATTGTGACAATTTGCTGGATGTTACATGAAATTCGATCAGTCGTGCATTTAAAAACAGACAGAAGGAAGGTTTAAATTTACGCAGAATTGATGTTAGGTGATAAAGTAATTTTTTCTCAACATCCTCTTGTTTCAGTTTTTGTGTATGTTTTGAAAGTGTTGCATAGAAACTTATCACTCCAGTCTGATGTATAGATTTACCTGGACAAGTCAAGGTCTAAACGTCATTGACACCCGAGTGAAATATTTGTACCAGAGATTTAACAGCGTGAGCTCCAAGAATTACTTATAACCTGTCTCTGCATAGCTGCGCTCCACTAGATCAACCACTGCTTACTTGTGTCCTAAATATTTGTCACTGAATTCAAACAAAAAAAAAAAAAAATTAAATTGATTTCCAAAAGACTACAAGAATATTATAAGATACTTCTGAAGAACAAATTAAGTATATTTTGTGAAGAACTAAAAGTTATACACATTGAGAAAAAAATCATTCACATGTTGTCATGCTCACCACATTTCAGGGTCAGATCAAGACTGAAAATATTTCTTATAAAACTGAGTATTGTCACCCAGACATATTCACATGTGAATTGACAGAAAAAGAAACTATGTACAATTATGCAAAAAAAAAAAAAAAAAAAAAAAAAAGACGGAAATATCTTTTGCAAGATAGAAATATCGTCATTTTGACAGTAGATGATTAAATTATAACTGACACTAGCGCCAGATCAGCTATATTGATGTCGAAATTTTCCAAGTATTCTAGATTTATGAAAGCTCTAAAGGGAAAAGTTGTCACGTTCTGCTTGTAATGGGAGTGAGCCAAAAGTGCATTAACTAATAAAATGTCACTTAATGGTAATCTACTGTCATGTTTTTGTGGCGAGAATGCTTTTAGTAAAACAGCAAAAAAAATTTTTCTTAGTGCACTTTGAAGGCCCAGTGCTTTAAGATGAAAAAAGGTCAAGACTGAATACAATTTAAAAGTACCTGGTCAATTTCCCTTTTGCATTTAATATGAGATCCTAATCCTCCCTTGTTACCTTCAAATGCTACAGGCGTGTTCAGACAGAGAAAAACTAACAGTCCAGGTCTATTATCTAGTCACAAAAAGACCAAAATACTTGTGAAAGGGTTCTAAATGTATATACAAAAAGACCAAAATACCTGTGATTTGGGTATAAATGAAGTCACAAAATGGATCTAAATGTAGTCACGAAAAGGCTTGTGAATTCTGTAATGACTTCAGTATGCAGTGAGTTCTTAAGGTATAGATAAAGTACGAGGCGCTGAGCTTTACGCGAAATAGAGCAGATAATTGGCGAGGCGAAGCCGAGACAATTATCTGCTCTATTTCGGGTAAAGCTCAGCGCCGAGTGCTTACCTGGCTTAAAGTGAGTAATTAACCCTGTGCATTGGTGCGTGGAACGCATTCGTGGATGACGTGACTTTACACGAAATAAAGCACAGCGCGACCTATTGTCTTTTGACAGGAGAGTGCTTTAAGTCATTTTGAAGGCCAATGGGCAAACTACAGAAACATCCACAATGATGTCTTACGGACCATTCCCAGGCCCTGTTATACTAACTGTGGATTGATCTATCTCTGCAGGGATTCCCGCTAAATTGCAATCAATCTGAGCAGCTTAGATGTGCAATTATAGTTATCATTATGGACTTATAATTATTGGCTTATTATTATCATTTAGCAGCTTCAGTAGGTGGCTAGACATCTAAGCCGCTTAAGCTGAAAGCAGTTTAGTGAGAAACCCCTCAAAGATGGATCGATCCTGTTAGATCAATCTGTGTATGGGAACCCAGTCTTAATAAAGGAACCGCCTACAGACCAAGTATGCCAAGAAAATGTTATAAGCTTTACTTTGTATTTTTTGCAGACTTCAGAATTTGGAAAAGAAAATACTGGTGGACAAAGGAGACACCCCTTCCCTTGTATATGATATTAGGCACAAAGTGGAAGAATTTAGGGAAAGATTAGAGGTAAGTTGTAAGAAATAGTTCCAAGATGCCTGAGTGTCCCATGGCACGATTTTGGCAGAAATAAGAGCTATAGTGCAAGAAATAACTCCCAAGATGGCAGAAAAGCCCATAGAACAGTTTTGATGACAGGAATGTTGCAAGAAATAACTCCCAAGATGGCAGACAGGTCTGTTTTATTAAATTGTTTCATAACTAAAGTAGGGAAGTTATCATGTTGCCTCTGTTTTAAAAATGATTATCATGGAAAAGTAGATGGATTGCTGGAAAATGTTTCACCATTTTTGAGGTATTCATTCCTCATGTTGAATACCAGGCCTGTAGCCGGGGTGGGTGGGTGGGTCGAAAGAACCACCCTTTTTGCTGGGAAAAAGTCCACTCTGGATACAATTTGATCTATGTACTTGAGGATTTTATGGTAAAAGGTCCACTTTTTCAGAAAACGACCCCCCACCCCACCCCACCCTGTGAAATTGCTGGCTATGGGCCTGAATACACTGTTGGTACAAAGGATGGCCTTGAACATGTAGATCAGTTGTGTGTTCAGTTGATCGCCCAGTTACGGGTTTAAACACAAATCTTTTTTGTTTGGAATAGAGCAGTACTCAGCAAGTGAGAGGTTACATGGATTGCTTTGAAAATCACTTCTGACAGCGCAGAAAAAAAGCTATTAGTAACTGCACTTTACATTTGACCAAAACATGATATTTATATGTCTCAAAAATAATTTTGACAGAACTGGAAAAAATAAGGAGAGTGTGAAGTTAGCAAAGATGAATTTGTTTTAAGTTAAATTTTTTATGTGTGTGTGTGTGTGTGTGTATGTGTGTGTGTGTGTGTGTGTGTGTGTGTGTGTGTGTGTGTGTGTGTAAGAGAGAGAGAGAGAGAAGATTTAAGATAAAACAAAGTGTTCATAATTTTGAAGTAATCACCGTAGTTCCCCTGTGAGTAAGGAGTCTAATGCCATTATGGAGAAAGTGTCTCTTAAAAAGAGCACAACCCTAACTAAATTAGGGCTGTGAAAAGCTGCACTTGAAATGCCTGACAATCTACAAACGTAAACAAAAGGAGTTCACAATTGTACTGTTAACAGGAGCTCCAACTTGCGAATATCACTCGTGACTGAACTATAAAGCAGGAATACCAAGAGATTTCCAGGAAAAAAAGAGGATGAATTATGCCAAATTGAATTAGAAAAGCTCATCTTGCTAATTGAGCAATGATTCAAAAGGGATGTGATTTTCATGACGAGTAGCTATGTTGGGCGGGTGATATATAACTGGGTTCCCAAAGTCTGTATATACGGTAATAACACCATCTTTTCAATGGGGTGAAAATTGTGAATTTCATAGATACTGTATTTTTAAAAGTAATAGATTCTTAGAATTAGAACATTCCTATTGAGTGATAGCAACAAAATTTTAAAAAAGCATGCTGCTGTATGGTTTTATTCTATGAGGTAAAAGCACCACAACTGCTACATAGAAATATAATTTTGTGATCATAAAATTATGTATCGGAAGGTTTGAAAGTTTTTGCCCATTGCAAAGACGGAGTAATTAATGTAATAGTGCAAATAACTGATGATGAAAACACCTTGTTTATCTCACACCATGGTGCGATCTGCACCATAAGTGTTTGTTTAACAATTACAGATTTATTGCTTAAGGCTGTGAATTTGTGTTATTGGATTTTTTAAAATGTGTTTCTAGATATTATAGATAAAAACACCTCTGGTTTCTAACACCACATAGGGATCTGCCAAACGGGGGTTTGTTTCACAGAGGTGGCAATTTCTGAACCATTGCTTTTATCCATGTTATTAGATTATTTTATCCGATTTCATTCATTCATTCATTCAAAATATCTCTATGCCAGTCTGAAAAATAGTTGTAATCCAAATAATTGTAGTTTCTACTTTATTGAGAAGGTACCTAACTGTCCTCTCCTACATATAATCCCTGTATTTTCGTAGCCCAATGAGCACTGTCCAT
This sequence comes from Lingula anatina, assembly GCF_001039355.2. The sequence continues at coordinate 474,054 of NW_019775436.1, forward strand.
GTGAAGTACCATGATTATAGTTTGAGCATGACCCTCTGATCATGGAAGGGTTGAGTCACAGGCCTGTGGCCAACAATTTCAAAAGAGGGTTCTTTTTCTGGAAAAATGGAAACCTTCATATACGTAGATAAAATTTTATCCAGAGGGGACCTTTTCCCAGCAAAAAAAAGGGGGTTCTTTTAAACCCCTCCTTTCCCAAGCCTCCCTGGCCACGGGCCCGGGTCTTGACACAGTGGTGTTCGTTCCAATTCAGGTGACCTTGACCCACTTTAAGGGTGGCCTCCGGTAGTGGCATAAAGGTAGATGATAATTTGTTGTTTTCTTTGAATTTGGCATATTCCTAAGAAATTTAGTGTCTAATCTGCCTTAGGAAATCATCCCGTCAGTTTGTTTTGATGGCCTTTCAGTTGTGTATGTTTCACAATTTGATTAGTTTGCATCATCTCAAGGAACGTTCAGACAACTGCATAGCCTTGGAACGGAATTAGATTCAAATTACATGGGCAGACAACTATATTGATTCTACATTTTTAAAAAATATTTTTTGGTAAGTAGATTTAAAAAGTATACCAACAAGAGGGTCAAAGTTATACACATAAATAAATACAAATAAAATTGAATTACAAAGATTTATGCATGAAAATCAAAATTGTTCCAAACCAGTCTAATAGGCAGCTGAATTCAAGCTAATGAATTCTTCGGTGATGTGAGATGAGGATTGATCTTTCACAACAGTTTAGTCACAACAGTCAGTTTATGCTATTGAAAAGTATGAGTGTACCTTTAAATTTGGAGTGATGTCATTGTCTGACCCAGCAACTTAACCTGCAAGGTTATAAAAATTTAATATATTGAAGGTATTTTACTTGAGATTATCCCAGCAAATTCTGTTTTCCACAGTGAAAATTATTTTCTCTTACTCATGAATCATTAGTCAACCTGTCCCTGCACTTTTCAATGCTTTATATCATTTTTAATTACGCAATTTAGTTCTAAATGACTAGCCAGCCCCTTAAATCACCATATCTTCCTGAACTGTCGAAATGGAAATATCTACATAGGGTGCTTTTGTTTGAAAAATTTTTTATCTTTTTAAATTCTTAATCGAGAGCGAAAAGTAGCTTTGCAGGATGTGTAGACACAGAAAATATGAGTTTTGGACATTTTCAAATAGGTAGCTTGGGTAGGCCTAACACTCGCCAATTTAGCCAAATGCTAAAACTGACTTAAGTCTGCTAAACAAAGACTGCTTGATCTGACTTGTTTTAGTCAAATTAAAGCCATTTGGAGAAAAAGGTGATTAAAAAGTAGTGTTTTGAATAAGGCCACACTTTTTTATTTTTATGGATGACATCCTCTGGGGACCCCAAAATCGGTGCAAGCGGGCGAAAAAAAAAAAAAAAAAACAGTCCAAAAAAAAAAAAAACTGCTTAAGAAAAGTTATATGTTCAGTACACAGCTGGAAACACTAATTTACCACAGAAACACGTATCAAACTAACAACATGTCTTTATCCATGCTCTCAAAATATTAAAGCATTGTGAATAGGGCCTACTTCATAGAAAGGTAAAAAGTCATGAATATATATGCTGCATATTTCCAAATCTATTTAAGGTTATTTCATGCATTCTGTTGGTATAGCAATCAATAAAACAAATATCAAATAAACAGCGTGTCTTTATTTGTGCTCTCAGAAAATTAAAGCATGGTAAACACTTCACAGAATTGTTTAAAAAAATGAAGCAAAGATAGGCCTATGCTTCCTACTACCAAATCTAAAAAAGGTAATTTCGGTCGATGCCATTTTGTCTACTTCGACTCACATGTAGCAGCCAACTATCGGGTAGCCTGTCCGACCTTCAGTCCACTAAATACCACGACGCTCTTGTCGACCCTTTTTTCGCTACAAAAAAAAAACCTGGTATGTGCTGCTTTGGACAGAATGTCACTGAAATTTTCCGGGCGATGATCGCTGGCTGCGGCCAGCCTTTTGTATAATTGTAAAAGGGTGATATCTCCATGTCCAATATCAATGGCAAACCAATCCAAAACGACGGCCCCCGTTCTCTTTATGACTTTAATTGTCGTGTATTTTAAAATTAATGCTAGAGAAGAATTTGAAGGCAAAGCAGCCATATTTCCACATGGTGATAATACGCATGCGCAGAAAGCTCATTTTCCGCACTCCGAACTACTCGGATGTCTCCGCAGTCGACAATGACAGTATGGAGCTTGCGGAATTAGCTGAGGATTGCCGATTGCATTTTCCGGCAAATTCAATAACGATGTTTGCGACAATCGATTTCTTTGGGGGGGGGGGGGATTTTTTTATTTTTATTTTGAGAATGGACGAATATCGGTGCGCGCACAGGATGTCATCCATAAAAATAAAAAAGTGGCCTAAGAGAAAAAAATTGCCAGGGCTACCCCAGGATACCTTATTTTCAGGGTTATTATTATGTACCTTTTATGCCCTATGTCAGGGGATACATGTAAGTCTTAAGTGACTTAAGGCAGAAAATATCTTTATTGCATGTTCAGACCATGTATCTTTCTAAGCACACAGGATCTTGACTTGTCTAATGAGGCCATATGATTAGGTGATTTGTTTCTTGATATCAGAATTCGCAACTTGATAGGTTTTGGAGAACTGATATATTTTCCAGTGGAGATCATATAAGAATTCACAGCGACAGCCAATAAGCAGTGATATTAATAATATGTCAGTATTGGATTAACTGATGATTGAAAAATATCTGGTGCTTCTGTCTCAGTTTTGAGGTCTCAGGTTTTTCAGGATAGTCATAATGACCATGGTTATTTTTCCTCCATGATTATCACCTTTTTCTTTTGGTTCTAAGAAATGGCCTAACGACCCTACGCAGTGGGCCTAATGACCCTACGCAGTGGCCGTTGTTGTACAGTATATTTCTAGATTGAAAACGAAAAAGACAGAAAGACAACAATGTGCAACAAAATTAATGAGGGAAGCTGGGGGAAAAAATTGGAATCTGAATAAATGAGAAAATTGAAATTTGAGTGATAACTATATTTCTTGCATAGAATTCAGTTTGAACAGTGATTACAGTGCTGTTCTGTTATTATTATAAGGATAATAATAAACTGTCATTTGGGCCATTCCACAACATTTCATTGCAATTAAAAAAAAGAAAAAAAACTCCTGTTGAATGTGTTGATTTGGCAACAATGCTCATTTTCTTTTTCTCTCTTTTTATTTTTCATCTTGTGCTGATGTGCACATAGCATGTAGAGTTGATGTATCACCTAGCGATATCAGGAAAGTGTTGTAATTCTTCAACCTTTTAAAATGTCTGGGGAGATTTATATCTGCTGATTTACTGATGAAGCTCCGCTCACAAAGGTCTCCCATGTTTGATCGGGGCTTTGATTCTTCATCACTGATCTGATTAGAGATTGGTAAATTTACCCAGGCATTTGAAAGCTTTCCCATGAGAATTTAGTAGCGTGTGAATGTCTGTTATGTTCTCTTTATACTGGTTACTTTTCTGCGCCTTTATTGTGCCAGGCTGTTCCAAATGCTCTCGTTCTGAAAATCCGGGATGGGAATTGTCCTCTTTGTAGAAAAAAAATATTTCCTTCTTTTTGTGCCACAGATATTGTATAAATTTCCTGGCCTATGTTTGAAATTTTCAAAATTGGAGGAAATCCATTGTATTCCTTCATTATTTTTACAGTATTCTCTTGCACATCCCTTCAGAAGTGATCTCTTGATTAAGTTAGGTTCACAGAGAGATGTCTATATGTTAGATCACTGGCATCACGCCAGATCATAGATCAGATTAGGAATCGGCAAATTTACCCAAATGCCATTTCAGTTTTCCTAGAAGTGGTTTAGTGGCCAGGTTGTCTCTTTGACCTGCTCACACAAAGCGCTGTTTAGCATGTGATTGTGAATTCATCTAGACTGGGTTCCCATAAACCTATGTTCTAGCTGGTTCGATCCAACTCCGAGGGGATTCTCGCGAAATTGCAATCAGTTTAAGTGGCTTAAATGCCTGTCATGCCCTTTGAAGCTGTTAAGGGGGGGGGATAATTAACTTTTGTGCACATCTAAACTGAATGGAAAGAATCCCATTGGAGATATATTGATCCTGCTAGTACAGTAAGGTTATGGGAATGGCCCCTTAGTATTCAACCCTGGTATTGCCTCCCTGCTTGATGTTGGTAAAGTATTTGTAGCTTGGGCTGTAAAATTTTGTGCATTTACTTTTCTGCATGTTTGTTGTTAGTACCAGACTGTTCCAAATCCTTTCCTTCTCAAAATCTATTGAAGAAAAAGAAATACTTCATTCTTTTTGTGCCATGGAGATGGTTCACAAGCAATGTAGTAGCCTGGGAAGTCAAATTTTGTGCTACTCCTGAGATGAGTCGGCAACTATATGCAGTATTTTGCATTTTAAGAGCATGGGACACAGTTTGCTGCAAAGTTTTATTTGTTTGTTTATTTAAATATTACAGTCTATGAATGATTTTATAGGATACACTCAGTCACTGTATAGTGATGTAATTGTTTTACTGCAGGCTCTGCAGATAAATCCCTTTCTTATGTGTAAACAAAGTATCTGTACATTTCAGAGGCTGATCCAGATATTTTTTCAGTCTTTGACAGTCTTCCCAATTATCTTTGTTGAGTCTTCCTCCATTTTGATGCCCGTCAATGTAAACTTGAAAAATTCTGACCGTCTTCTGGAAGACCCAGAATACGGCCTCCATCTGCCCTGGCATTTAGTCATCACCTGTGTGTTGTTTGCGTTGTCTCTGTGCACTTTTCACCTTAAATGCAATTTGTGGAAAACTGTGGGACTTATTATTTTACTGTTTGGATGTACTTATGTGAACCTGTTGCATAATCTAATCAGAGGGATCAATGATCATGCAAGATTAGGGCTATTATATATCAATGGTTAGTAATGCATCTGCCTGGATTAGGGCTAGGGATAAATTTTTTTGATTTCCCTCGTGATCATTTCAGAAAAGCATTTTACATGATAATGCACGGATTTTAATGGCTCAGTTCAATTGAGGGATACGAGAAGACAGCGAAGATATGAAAACAGATAAGATTTTGTAGAGAAAAAAGAAAAAGCGCTTTATAATGGAAAGATTTACTTCAATAAAGATGGTTTTAAGAGGACATGGTTAGGATATGAAAATAAAGTAAGAATTATAGAAAAAAGGCAATATTGATGAGATTATAATGGATCAATTTACTTCAGGAAAGATTGATTCAAGATGGCATGTTAAGAATATGAAAACAGATGAGAATTGCAGAAAAAAAAAACATAATGCTTAGTTTTTGATCGATATATTAGCTTGAGGGATATGTGATGTGAAATTATGAGTCTAGGATATGGAAACAGATAAGAAATTGAAGAGAAGAATATTGAAAATTCTGAGACGATAATGGTTCAGTTACCTTCAATGGAGATTGATGCAAGAAGATGTGTTTTACATTTAAAAACACTAGAGAGATTGTAGAAAAAATTGATAACGCTTTATGGCAGCTGATGTTAGACTTTTTTCATTGTATGCAGTGTCAGTAATGGTCTAAGAGTATTGGTGGTAGGCAAAACTGATGGTAATGAAGAACCGAAATGTGTGTTTGCGTGTGTGTGTGTGTGTGTGTGTGTGTTTGTGTATATGTGTGTATGTTTGCATGTGTGTATGTGTTTGTATGTGTGTGTGTTGCTAACAGTCTCAAACCCCAACCCCACTATTTCAAAATGCGCAAAGGCATGGGGAGAGAGAGTACCTTAAAATGGCATTTCAAAATATTCAGGGTTTGGTTAATTGTAGACAAAATACTATCTATTTTGTTTAAGAATAGCACTAGCCTCATTCAAACACCTGTATTGGAGTATATGGGACTTGCGTTGCTGTCATATTTCTTTACTATTTCTTCATGCACACACATGCACATGCAAAGAATGAGAGAAGGAAAGAGAGAGAGGTATGCATACACTGCCTCTACCCAATGCAAGTAATTGTTAAATATGTAACAGTAACTTTATATGCATATTCTGGATAAAACCATTGGATTGTGGTAAGGGAATAACATTTACTTAACAGCAGTTATAAATTCATGAATCAATTTGCTGGGGTCTTAATTTTCTCAGAACCAAGAGGATAAGGTTGATTTATTGGTTCATGAATATGTTTTTTCTTCATTTTTCAAAGCTTTGAAAAAAATCATGCTTTTGTTTACAGGGAAAGCAGTGATTGTAGTTAGTTGAGAGCTGGTTTGTTAAAAGGATTGCAATATATATTTTTTTTTTGGACTCAAAAGGTTTATTGTAATTTGCTGAAGTCTGCCAGTCTTCTTAGTGTGTATAATGTCTCGCTCAGATACAAATAAATCGCATCTGGTTTATGTCGATGACTTTCATGGACTGCTCCTCTCCCCCATCCCCCACCCCACCCCACCCCACCCCCAAAATACATGGAAGTTATTCATTTGCCTAAAACCCAGTTTATGGACCCTAATGCCTATAGGGTCACACTCAACTTAAAAACTCAACCTTTCTTTTATGTGTGTATATATGTGTATATCAGGCTCGTAGTCATCAAAAAAAAAAAAAAAANATTTCTCTCTCTGAACAAGCATTCATTAGTTACTAGTTGAATAATGATAAAAATGTTGTCAACAGAGAAGTTTAGATAGACTACTAATAGACTAGATGAAATAATTGACGAGAAAACCTCGGGGCTCAGAGCAGATTAATCAAACGTTGAGATCGATTAATTTTCAGCATTAAGGGCAAGCAGATGATTTGTTTGGGGAAAAAGAGGAAAAGTGCCACAGATTATCTGTGACAAAGAAAAATGGTTGTTGAATGCTCTGTTATTGTGATTCAGAGACTGTATCATCGTCTTATGAGGTGATTTTTTTTAAACTTGATTATTTGGGGATAGTATCACCTAGTTGCTGTCTCAAGTTCCTTTCAAGGAACATATCAGAATTATAGAATTTGCCAACATTGGACAAAAATTTTTACGGCATGTGTCACATGCACAAATACTACATTTATTTACACATTTTTCACCCCTAAAATAATCCATTACATATTTTTTTTCAATGATTTATTATTGGTTTATAAGATTCTCACAAAAAATTCCACTCTGACTTGAAACCAGTTTGATTTTCTTAACTGTCATTTTATCTTTTACACATGTTACTGACATAACTGTTATTTGGGGACATAAGCTGAATCGATATTTGCTCGAATAGGGAGAGTAATTACTGAATATGTACATCGTTCTTCCCCCACAGGGTTTATTGGCTAAGACTTAGTTTATGAGATCATAATGTGTATTATTCGCAGACGTTTTAATGGTGAGGGATGAATATTGATCTCTAAGTGATATTTTTCTGAAAAATATGCATTCCTTTTAAATGGATAGAATTAGTGAAGATGATATTGCACTTTTGTTTTTAAAGAGTATTTCTTGCTAACAGTCTGTGGAGTGATTTGGTTAGATTTATGAATAAATTTTCTTCTTGGTCTTTTCCTATTGCACTATCCTGTAATAATCTTTTCAAGTCTTCCGTGCTTTTAGCTAAAAAAAAAAGATTTTGTGCAAAGGAAAAAAATTATAAAACCTCTATTAATAATCTATTTTAAGTTAAAACTGAAGCCAAGGGGACCAGAGAGAGAGAGAGAGAGAGAGAGAGAGTAGAAATTACCATCATAAATTACATAGATAAAGGGAAGCTATACCATACCTTAGCTCAGTTCTGCTACCACACTAGCTCACTAGATCTATGTGTCTCTTGCACATGTCAAAAAAGAATCTTTGCCTCATTGTTAATGACAGCATACAATGAAAAACAGCTCTGCCATAATTTAAGATGGATTAAATCCGAATTGTTGTTTTGTAACTGTCATTTTCAAAGAAATACCAAATAAAAAAAATTACATTTGAGTCACTAGCATCAAGTTGATTCATTTTCTACTTTATTGTGATCATTTTCTTTAGGTCAAGAATGGTTTTAGACTCTCCAACAGGGCAGTGAAGTAGAACTTGATTCTAACATGAAGTTTCACTTATATAATTATATTGGCATTTCTTTGAATTTGCAAAATGTTCTAGCAATTTTTGGTGCAGCTTTTCTTGCAATCATTTCAGGCACCCTTAATTGTGAAAGTGAGAATGCCAATTTGATTAGACCATAATAAGCCTTGACATTCTCAAGTTGCCTTGTGACCTTTGGTTTCCGTAGACATCAGCAGTGATTATTTTGAAAGTTTATAATTTGCAAAACTTTTTTACTCTCCCATTTTTTTTACTTTTGCATATATAAATAAAAAGTGATTTTTTTTTTTTTTTTTTAATCCATCTATGAGTTATTTCTGTACAAATTTTGAGCACTTTGATTTGAAGCCAAAGTCATCAATAATCTCGGTCTCTTTTTGGATTGGAAGAGTTGTTAAGCTTGCTTTTCAATCTGTCTAATATACCAGGCTATAAACCTAAACTTTAATTTTTAAAGAGAAAAATTAAGTATAGAATTATATGTGTTTACACAACCTTGCTGCATCGATGCACTTGAATGAATGCCATACATTTTTTGTTATTTTTCAATTATTGATATATTTTATTTTCAGCATGTAGACCATTTAAGCTGGCTCGGTCTTTCAAAAGACATCTCTGTGAAGACGTCCCTCAAGCCATTTTGGGACAAAAATAACTCACCAAAGCAAAATGACGCACATTATAAGAGGATTTTTGAGAAATTTAAAAAGATGAGGTGAGCAATGACAAAAAATCAATAGTATTAAGGGAAATTAGGCAATTTTTGATATACAAAAAAAAAGGGTCAACGTTTATCGGTTTTATAATGACTGTAATGTTACAATTTAAGATATTTAATCCTTACTGAAGTATACTTACAGTACGAAGTACAAGATTGCATGTGAAGACCCTCAAGCTAGACAAAGGCTTGAAGACATTTCTGGTTGGAATTTCTTTTTTTAAATCAAATTTAGCTACAAAAATATATCTGAAAAGACTAATGAAATGAATGATGGTTTTGGAGTAAAATGGGACAAAACTTCCATGAACGAGTTTTTACAGAAGAAGTGGCTGTGGGTCATGTGTGGGTCATGTTTCCATTAAAGTTATGTCAGTCAGTATTGGTACTATTTTTTTGGAAAGTCATCTTGTTACGATTACCTCTCCACGAGCAACCTGTCCAATCTCCTTGTTGTCCCGCCCATTGCCATTTAATTGTGTGAAGGCAAGTGCCATTACAATGGCCTCCTGTGGTGAGAAAATCAAACCACCTGCTGAACTTGGTTGACTGAGTTAGTTGTACCCAGGTTGAATGGAAACATGACTTACGGTGCATTCACAACCAGTTGAACTGTGGACTAACTAGTCTGTGGATCAAATATGGTGCGCACTTGACAATGGCTTCCCACCTCCCATGCTTGCTGTCCCAGCAGAGGCAGAGTAATTAAATTTCGGCAAACTTTTAAGTGTGTTGCGCCATATTTGATCCAAGGACTACTTTGACCGTTGATCAGCTGGTTGTGAATATGGCCTTACAATGTACCCAGAAAATCTAGGTGTTTTTTTGTTTGGAGAATAAAACACCTAAAACCTGTGCATATGCCTGTATTTTCAGCACTGTTCAGGTAACGGATGAAGTGAGAGATTATCTGAAAAAGCCGACATTCGATAACTGGCAGTGGGACGATGCAGAAATGCTGATATTATTGCAGCAGATGTACATAGATCTGGGGTTCCTCACAAAGTTCAACATAGAGGTAGAGTGTTGTACAGGATATATAATTGTGACACTTTCTGAAAATGTGAACGCACAGGCATGTATGTACACACATGCATACACTCTAACAAAGTGAGAGAGAAAGAGAGAGTGTTTCCAGCTCTTTACTGCAACAGCTATATGAGGCCTCTGTTTCCTCACCAAATTCAACATATTTGATGCTATAAATTATGCAATTCTCACTTTCTGAATTTGAGAGAGAGAGAGATATTGGTTGTCTTGGANCTAGTTACTAGTTGAATAATGATAAAAATGTTGTCAACAGAGAAGTTTAGATAGACTACTAATAGACTAGATGAAATAATTGACGAGAAAACCTCGGGGCTCAGAGCAGATTAATCAAACGTTGAGATCGATTAATTTTCAGCATTAAGGGCAAGCAGATGATTTGTTTGGGGAAAAAGAGGAAAAGTGCCACAGATTATCTGTGACAAAGAAAAATGGTTGTTGAATGCTCTGTTATTGTGATTCAGAGACTGTATCATCGTCTTATGAGGTGATTTTTTTTAAACTTGATTATTTGGGGATAGTATCACCTAGTTGCTGTCTCAAGTTCCTTTCAAGGAACATATCAGAATTATAGAATTTGCCAACATTGGACAAAAATTTTTATGGCATGTGTCACATGCACAAATACTACATTTATTTACACATTTTTCACCCCTAAAATAATCCATTACATATTTTTTTTCAATGATTTATTAATGGTTTATAAGATTCTCACAAAAAATTCTACTCTGACTTGAAACCAGTTTGATTTTCTTAACTGTCATTTTATCTTTTACACATGTTACTGACATAACTGTTATTTGGGGACATAAGCTGAATCGATATTTGCTCGAATAGGGAGAGTAATTACTGAATATGTACATCGTTCTTCCCCCACAGGGTTTATTGGCTAAGACTTAGTTTATGAGATCATAATGTGTATTATTTGCAGACGTTTTTAATGGTGAGGGATGAATATTGATCTCTAAGTGATATTTTTCTGAAAAATATGCATTCCTTTTAAATGGATAGAATTAGTGAAGATGATATTGCACTTTTGTTTTTAAAGAGTATTTCTTGCTAACAGTCTGTGGAGTGATTTGGTTAGATTTATGAATAAATTTTCTTCTTGGTCTTTTCCTATTGCACTATCCTGTAATAATCTTTTCAAAGTCTTCCGTGCTTTTAGCTAAAAAAAAAAGATTTTGTGCAAAGGAAAAAGATTATAAAACCTCTATTAATAATCTATTTTAAGTTAAAACTGAAGCCAAGGGGACCAGAGAGAGAGAGAGAGTAGAAATTACCATCATAAATTACATAGATAAAGGGAAGCTATACCATACCTTAGCTCAGTTCTGCTACCACACTAGCTCACTAGATCTATGTGTCTCTTGCACATGTCAAAAAAGAATCTTTGCCTCATTGTTAATGACAGCATACAATGAAAAACAGCTCTGCCATAATTTAAGATGGATTAAATCTGAATTGTTGTTTTGTAACTGTCATTTTCAAAGAAATACCAAATAAAAAAAAATTACATTTGAGTCACTAGCATCAAGTTGGTTCATTTTCTACTTTATTGTGATCATTTTCTTTAGGTCAAGAATGGTTTTAGACTCTCCAACAGGGCAGTGAAGTAGAGCTTGATTCTAACATGAAGTTTCACTTATATAATTATATTGGCATTTCTTTGAATTTGCAAAATGTTCTAGCAATTTTTGGTGCAGCTTTTCTTGCAATCATTTCAGGCACCCTTAATTGTGAAAGTGAGAATGCCAATTTGATTAGACCATAATAAGCCTTGACATTCTCAAGTTGCCTTGTGACCTTTGGTTTCCGTAGACATCAGCAGTGATTATTTTGAAAGTTTATAATTTGCAAAACTTTTTTACTCTCCCATTTTTTTTACTTTTGCATATATAAATAAAAAGTGATTTTTTTTTTTTTTTTTTTGAAGCCATCTATGAGTTATTTCTGTACAAATTTTGAGCACTTTGATTTGAAGCCAAAGTCATCAATAATCTCGGTCTCTTTTTGGATTGGAAGAGTTGTTAAGCTTACTTTTCAATCTGTCTAATATACCAGGCTATAAACCTAAACTTTAATTTTTAAAGAGAAAAATTAAGTATAGAATTATATGTGTTTACACAACCTTGCTGCATCGATGCACTTGAATGAATCCCATACATTTTTTGTTATTTTTCAATTATTGATATATTTTATTTTCAGCATGTAGACCATTTAAGCTGGCTCGGTCTTTCAAAAGACATCTCTGTGAAGACGTCCCTCAAGCCATTTTGGGACAAAAATAACTCACCAAAGCAAAATGACGCACATTATAAGAGGATTTTTGAGAAATTTAAAAAGATGAGGTGAGCAATGACAAAAAATCAATAGTATTAAGGGAAATTAGGCAATTGTTGATATACAAAAAGAAAGGGTCAACGTTTATCGGCTTTATAATGACTGTAATGTTACAATTTAAGATATTTAATCCTTATTGAAGTATACTTACAGTACGAAGTACAAGATTGCATGTGAAGACCCTCAAGCTAGACAAAGGCTTAAAGACATTTCTGGTTGGAATTTCTTTTTTTAAATCAAATTTAGCTACAAAAATATATCTGAAAAGACTAATGAAATGAATGATGGTTTTGGAGTAAAATGGGACAAAACTTCCATGAACGAGTTTTTACAGAAGAAGTGGCTGTGGGTCATGTGTGGGTCATGTTTCCATTAAAGTTATGTCAGTCAGTATTGGTACTATTTTTTGGAAAGTCATCTTGTTACGATTACCTCTCCACAAGCAACCTGTCCAGTCTCCCTGCTGTCCCGCCCATTGCCATTTAATTGTGTGAAGACAAGTGCCATTAGAATGGCCTCCCATGATGAGATAATCATAATCAAACCACCTGCTGAACTTGGTGGACTGAATTAGTTGCGCCTAGGTTGAATGGAAACATGACTTCGGCAGCATTCACAACCAGTTGAACCATGGACTAACTAGTCTGCGGATCAAACATGGCCCGCATTTGACAATGGCTTTCCACCTCCCATGCTTGCTGTCCTAGCAGGGGCAGAGTAATTAAATTTCGGCAAGCTTTTAAGTGTGTTGTGCCATATTTGATCCAAGGACTACTTTGACCGTTGATCAGCTGGTTGTGAATATGGCCTTACAATGTACCCAGAAAATCTAGGTGGTTTTTTGTTTGGAGAATAAAACACCTAAAACCTGTGCATACGCCTGTATTTTCAGCACTGTTCAGGTAACGGATGAAGTGAGAGATTATCTGAAAAAGCCGACATTCGATAACTGGCAGTGGGACGATGCAGAAATGCTGATATTACTGCAGCAGATGTACATAGATCTGGGGTTCCTCACAAAGTTCAACATAGAGGTAGAGTGTTGTACAGGATATATAATTGTGACACTATCTGAAAATGTGAACGCACAGGCATGTATGTACACACATGCATACACTCTAACAAAGTGAGAGAGAAAGAGAGAGTGTTTCCAGCTCTTTACTGCAACAGCTATATGAGGCCTCTGTTTCCTCACCAAATTCAACATATTTGATGCTATAAATTATGCAATTCTCACTTTCTGAATTTGAGAGAGAGAGAGAGATATTGGTTGTCTTGGATCGCATTCACAACAAGTTGAGCCAGGCTTTACAAATCTTGGGGACTAAATATGGCGGTCGTACATGAAAGAAAAAACGCCTAATCTTTTAATAGTCTCTCTGCCTCTCACACGCCTCCCCACACGTCGTCCCTGCGGGGCGACAGTCATTAAATCTCAGCTCCATTGGGATGACACGTGGGGAGGCCTGTGAGAGGCGGAGAGACTATTAAAAGATTAGGCGGTTTTTCTTTCATGTACATCCGCCATATTTAGTCCCCAGGATTTGTAAAGCCTGGCTCAACTCGTTGTGAATGCGATCTTGTTCTTTTGTCTGTGATTCGATTGTCATCAGCTTTAGGATTTTATCTAAAATAAAGAAGCCTCAAACATATAACATTATCGTCAGCTTTAAAAAGAACCAATGACAATAAGATCAATACATATAAAATGTTGCTTTTATTCTTTTTCAGCTCTCAGTGCTGCAGCATTGGCTGTTTGAGGTGTACCGCCATTACAATCCCGTTCCCTTTCACAACTTCAAACATTGTTTCATGGTGGCTCAAATGGTAAGTTGACACATAATTCAGGGAACAATTTGTTCTGACGGAAGACAGGATGGATCAACAAAGATAATTTGGAAGACAGCCAGAAAATATCTCTGGATCCACCCCTGTAATTCATGGTTTGAATTGATGCTTCCAAATATTCAGCTCATTTTGTTCTTTTTATCTAGACAATTTTTTACAACCGTCTTATGTTTTAGTGCTCAGGTGGCAAGTTGACATTAAGTCATGATTTGAATGAGCATGACAAAATCTGTCTTGCCACTTCTGTTGGAGTTTCTCTTCTCTACATGCAGTCTGTTTAAGTCTGTGTGGATGTTGACCATGAAGTCACAGTGCCACAAAGTGAAAAGCAGGAAGTTTTCCGTGTGGTTTAGGTCACTGTCTGCAACTCTCCAAGCCTTGTCACATCAAAAGTTCTATTTTTTTTAGTTTTGGTTTGAGAGGTCCTTCGATGACCATGCATTTTTTTTCAGCCCAAAGATAATAAATTAAGGTAATGCAAGAAATATTTGCATTTCCACTTTCTGAGAGGATTTGCAATAATGAAGATGAAATTATTCACGGAATAGTTGAGGCTTTATAATGTAGGAAAGCTTAGCAGGTTCCTTTCTGAGAAATTCGACTTACTGACACTTGGTTAAGATTTAAAGAATATTTTTCTGCTGAAGGGTGAAAATAACTTGGGTGTCCTGTTGAAAATGTCATGCGGAAGAAATGCACTTACTGGTTGATTGAGTCAAAAGAATTGATAGTCTCTACAAAAGGAAGAAAAGAAGTAGAATGACATAAATAAGGCTCGAGGTATGAAATATTTCCATCACAAATGTATGAGATAAAAAAAAATGTGGGATATCATGTATTTTCAAAAGATGTTTTTGTCTTTTTATCTAAGGGAGTGTAATGCACAACATTTCAGTATCAAATGCAACTAAAATTATCAATATAAAAGAGACACCTATAACAACATTTTTGAAAATATAATCTTTTATGCGTTTTGTTGTCGGAGGTGCCACATGGCCTTTGGCACCAAGTTAGTATTGGGCCTATCAGTCCCGCATTATCAGTTGGAGACCGGTTTAAATCTGCATGTCGGCTAGAGGTTTATTTTGAACTAAAATAATAAAGTAAACTAAAGGAATTTCACCGTAACATTCGGGTCCTTGGCGTCACACTACCCCGATACTGCATGTGTTACAGGTCCTACATCACAAGCAAACAAAAAATGTGAGGAAGCTTTTCACTTTGTTTATTCACACATACATTAAGGGACCGTTCACATGAAATATCTATTTTCTAAAAATAAAGATACCGCCAATATCTTTATTTTTAGAAAATAGATTTTTCATGTGAACGGTCCCATACTTCTCATCGCATGGGCGTTCGCCGCTCTGGATGACATTCAAGCACATGCAGCTCTGCTTGCAGTATTTTGTGGCTGCATGTGGTATTTTGTTGGTGCCCAAGTTTATCTTTATATTATATGTCATGCTGACATGTTTTTACTTTGATTTTATGCATTTTTAACTGAGCAGAAGTTTAAGTAAGTTACCATTTAGCATGCTATCCAAAGCCTGTTACCTGAATGGCAGGATCTGGACTGAATGTGTATTAAAAAAAAAAAACATTGCACCACTTTCAAATTTTTTCTTGACAAAAAACACAGTACTTTTTTAGGCCTTAAAAGGAAGTTGAAACCTTATCTATATGAAACATGAAGCCTCTTCTATCTTGAACACTTACGAAATATTTAGGGCAGTTATACAAACCTCTATGCCGTGAGAACAATCACACGTGCATAGTTGACATGCAATCAGAGAGGAAAATGTCCATATAAACTCACCTTTGAAAGCAGCTCACTTCCTTTCATTAACACAATCATTTGTTAAGTATACTAAATTGTCACATGATTTTCCTGATTACACACATGCATGTTTGTACACGTGTGGGCACACACACACACATACACACACACACACACACATTTTAAACATATGGGCAAAAGATGACTTATTTGACCAACAAAAGGAAAAATAAATTTTTGCTAATTTGATGTCTCACTGAAAAAAAAACTAAGGATTTGATTATAATTCCATCTTTATCTTAGAGAGAGAGAGAGAGAGAGAGAGAGCTGAATAAAACCATCGGCCATTAACTGAAATAATGACTGCCTGTCCACCTAGAGACTTCTCATCACAAGGATTACAGAATATTTCTTTCCTAAAAGAATGCCACTAAATTAAAACCAGGAGTCAGTTTTGGATTAACAAAAGAACTTAAGTCTTATGTTGTTCGTAACTGTTAAAACAACATTTTCTTTTCCACATTGTCCCCACAGGAATGACAAAACTGCACGAGAAAATTTCACCTTTTTATTATATTAAAAGAAAAGAAAGAAATAAGAACTAATGCTGTAGACTGGTACTTAATGGACCACTACATATTTATTTTATTTTAAATTTTACCATTTGAAGCCCTATCTTGGTTCTCATTATAGTGATGTTTGGGGTTGCTGAATCAAGGGACGTAATTAAGTTCAGGTCTCGTATGGAAGGTGGAAATGAGATCGGCACATGTCATCTTATACTAGAAATTATTGCTTGACGTAAGGGTGCCATATCCTCCTTCCAGAGGATATTAAAACCCATATTGTGGTGTCTTGATATCAAAATAATGACAAGTACAGACTATTATAGTTACCTAAGACCGGAAAGCAGACTAACTCAGATCAGTGAAGAACCTAGCTGGTAAACCTTGCTCTGAGGTTTTGTGACATATTTATTTATTTATTTATTTATTTATTTATTTATTTATTTATTTATTTATTTATTTATGTGTGAGAGAGAAAGAGAGAGTGAGAGAGAGATCCCTATAAATCTTATATTTTAAGGCCTTTATAATATGATCTAGTTGATGGATGAATGAGACAGGAGTGAGTTCATTTGTCCAAATTAAGTGAAAACTTAAGAGCTTGCTTTACTCTTGAGACTCGTATTATATTGTGACTACTGCTTGCAGGTATAGGTCAATAAGCCACTGTTACCGGTAGTGCCATCAAATAATCAGTGTAATTGCCTTGTTAACTACAATGCACTGTGTGGGGGGTGAGTGTTTCACAGTGGAAGTAAAACTATATTTGTCCTTTTCTAAAAAACAGGGGCAGATCCAGAGATATTTTCTGACAGTCTTCCAAATTATCTTTGTTCATCAATCCTCCATTTTGACTGTTGTCCGACAGAAAACATTAGATACCTGACAATGTAAACTTGAAAAATCTCACCGTCTTCCGGAAGACCCAAAAGACGGCCTAAATCCGCCCCTGAAAAAGACAATGTATAGGTTAACTACAGGGCTTTAAGTCCTCTCTTGTGTTATGAAGATAAAAGATTGAATCATTTCTAAAGAGAGAAAACATGTTTTTCTACCCAATGATGTTTTGATCCTTTATCAAAGGGCCTTGATCACACAACTGACTGGCTATTGATCTGTAGATGTGATAAAAGTCTTTGATGTGAACTGGATGAGAAGAGCACATTAGTATTATGGAGTGAGATCTGTATTTTTTTTTTTTTTTTAATCAATTTCATGACTGATGTGGCTGGTAGACCTGCCGAGGTCCACTGAATATTGCAGTAGAGAAGATATGGTTGAGATTTTTTAATAAGTTGAAAATATTATTATTATTATTATCAGACATGAGCTTTTTCCACGGAAATGCGGAATTTTTGTGTTTTTAAATTCACTTCTGATTGTTCCTAAAATTTGTCAAGATCCACAAAAAAAATCTGGGTGTTGGTCCCATGATAAATGCTCAATTTTTTTTTTTTTTTTTTTTTTTTTTTACTTAGGCTCATGTCTGTATTATTTATTAATCTATTTTTTTTTTTTTTTTTTTTTTTGGAGAGAAGATTCTGTGATAGTTACTTATTATTAATGTCTTTCTGTTCTATTTCAGATGTATGGAATGACCTGGTTAATAGATCTGTCCAGCTACATTGATGATTTAGAAGTCTTAGTCCTCATTACCTCAGCTATATGTCATGATCTGGGGCATCCAGGGTATAATAATGCCTACCAGGTCTGTGGGATTAATAATGTTGTTAATTTGTGTAATGGATTCCTACCTGGTCTGTCAGACTGATAATTATTTTGATATGAGTAACGTAATCCATAACAGGTCAACCAGATTGATAGTTACTTTGATTTGAGTAGTCAGATTTATAATTGAAATAAATAAATAAATAAATGTTTACATATTTATATATTTTGAGTAATGAATTTCTACCTGTCAGATTGATAATTATTTTGATATGAGTAATAAATTCCTTACAGGTAAATCAGATTGGTTAGTATTGGTTTAAATAGTAAATTCTAGCTGAAACTGTTACATTGAGAACAGTTGTAATTTGAGAAATGACATTAAATCAATATATTTTGAACTTATATTAGCACTTTGTGCCTTGTACCCTTTTTTCAGATCAATGCAAGAACAGAGCTGGCTCTGCGCTACAATGATATCTCTCCTCTGGAAAACCACCACTGTTCTGTTGCCTTCGAGATTCTGGAGAAGAACAATGCAAATATATTCAGGAATGTACCAGTCGACACATTTAAAAGAATCAGGGAAGGCATGATCAAGTAAGACCCCATTTTCATAGATTTTAGATCGATCTATCCCTGTGGGGAGTCTCACTTGATTACTGTCAGCTTAGCCGGCTTAAGCGTCTGTCCCGCCTACTGAAAGCTGTAAGGGGGTAATTAACTATGGTGCGCGCTTGGCTGATTGCAATTTAGCGTGAACCCCCAGGGAGTTCGGTCGATCTAAATCTTAATCCCTGGATCGATCTAAATCTCTGGGAATACACCCTAAGCGTCTCACTTAAGGGAAACAGGTCAGCTGGTTTAAGGGATACCAACTCTGTGAGATCCATATTTCACAATTAATACATTGTTAACAACGCGTGGAAACGTAGAAATATAACGATTTCTGTATTACCACCAAAACAGTGGTAATGAGGCGAAAATCACTATCTTGTATCATTTTACATATTATTCAGTGATTCAGTGCATTGGTAGAAACCTGATAACCACAATGATTTATAACAATGGAACAACTGTACTGGAAAATTATTTCCAGTTATTTTTTTTCTTTTTTTGTCAATGAATGAGAGTTTTCACTTTTAAGTTAGATTATAGTATGTATATGAGTCTGTCACTGTACACATCACACATTTCTCCAGCTGAATATTAGTGAATACCCTTTTTCCCTCCAGGTGCATTCTAGCCACAGATATGGCCAAACACTCTGAGATTGTCAACAATTTCAAGTCACTCATACCAAACTTTGATTTTAAGAACAAAGAACACAAATCTCTGGTAAGTTTTGCTGGTAAATTCAGGAATTGAACAGTATTGAATTGAATAGTTTAAAAAAAAAGAAAGTGTGTGTACTAACATTATTATTAATTATGCTCCTTTAATTTTCAGAACTACATGCGTATATTAATTGAATATTTCTTGGTTGATTTTACCAGCATTAGATATAAAAAGTTATATTGTTGGTTGGAAATTAAAATTATTGGTAACTTGCTCAAACAAAAATATGGTGTGGGTAGGTAACTTGCATAAAACAGAACCTTAAGCATAATACAATGTACCGATTTGAATGCTACAGTGTAAATTGACAGAAAAAAACATAATCGATATTGAAAAGAAACCACATTTGTAGACTTCTGTGAAACTTATTTGTGTTTCCCTTTCAGCTAATGATGATCCTGATTAAGGTGGCAGATATTTCAAATGAGGCACGTCCACTGGAGGTGGCAGAACCTTGGCTGGACTGTCTCCTTACAGAGTTCTTCACACAGGTAGGACTTTGTCTCAACTCACACAATCTCGCTGTCTCTATATTAACATAATCTCACTTTCACTGCTAATGCAATCTGTTTCACTGTTTCACCTGACCCAATNCGATTAACTTAAATTTGATTGTACCATTTTTAGTTATATGTATTTTTTGCATATTTTTAAAATTCTTGTTGCATGTTTACAGCTTGTCAAGCACAAGACTGGTGGCTGTGTCCCTTATTTTGTGTATGTGGGGGTCTAAAAGAATGCGCTTGCTCCAGCTGGTGGTACAATATTCGGAGGCGGTATCGCCTCTCTGATCCTCTAGTTATTAATGTCTTTCTGTTCTATTTCAGATGTATGGAATGACCTGGTTAATAGATCTGTCCAGCTACATTGATGATTTAGAAGTCTTAGTCCTCATTACCTCAGCTATATGTCATGATCTGGGGCATCCAGGGTATAATAATGCCTACCAGGTCTGTGGGATTAATAATGTTGTTAATTTGTGTAATGGATTCCTACCTGGTCTGTCAGACTGATAATTATTTTGATATGAGTAACGTAATCCATAACAGGTCAACCAGATTGATAGTTACTTTGATTTGAGTAGTCAGATTTATAATTAAAATAAATAAATAAATAAATGTTTACATATTTATATATTTTGAGTAATGAATTTCTACCTGTCAGATTGATAATTATTTTGATATGAGTAATAAATTCCTTACAGGTAAATTAGATTGGTTAGTATTGGTTTAAATAGTAAATTCTAGCTGAAACTGTTACATTGAGAACAGTTGTAATTTGAGAAATGACATTAAATCAATATATTATGAACTTATATTAGCACTTTGTGCCTTGTACCCTTTTTTCAGATCAATGCAAGAACAGAGCTGGCTCTGCGCTACAATGATATCTCTCCTCTGGAAAACCACCACTGTTCTGTAGCCTTCGAGATTCTGGAAAAGAACAATGCAAATATATTCAGGAATGTACCAGTCGACACATTTAAAAGAATCAGGGAAGGCATGATCAAGTAAGACCCTATTTCCATAGATTTTAGATCGATCTATCCCTGTGGGGAGTCTCACTTGATTACTGTCAGCTTAGCCGGCTTAAGCGTCTGTTCCGCCTACTGAAAGCTGTAAGGGGGTAATTAAGTATGGTGCGCGCTCGGCTGATTGCAATTTAGCGTGTACCCCCAGGGAGTTCGGTCGATCTAAATCTTAATCCCTGGATCGATCTAAATCTCAGGGAATACACCCTAAGCGTCTCACTTAAGGGAAACAGGTCAGCTGGTTTAAGGGATACCAACTCTGTGAGATCCATATTTCACAATTAATAAATTGTAAACAACGCGTAGAAACGTAGAAATATAACGATTTCTGTATTACCACCAAAACAGTGGTAATGAGGCGAAAATCACTATCTTGTATCATTTTACATATTATTCAGTGATTCAGTGCATTGGTAGAAACCTGATAACAACAATTATCTATAACAATGGAACAACTGTACTGGAAGATTATTCCCAGTTTTTTTATGTACAGACACAGATGTGTCTGTACATATTGCCATCACCTGCGTCTGTCGTTGCCTATCATGTCGCCGTCGCCGTGCACTTTCAGCGTTAACACCATAAGTGGAAGACAATTTTACTTTTTGGCTTTATATTTACAGAGCTGACTAATATTCATAAAACGCTTATCAAGTTAAAAAATCAGCATGATCGGGCCATTATTGTAGAATTTATGCTGTTTTTTCACTTTTTAGCATATATGTAACACTGTTAACACATTTCAAGGAAAACCGATAGGCCTGTTGTCATGAAACTCACAGGAGTAATCAATCTTACTAAAACGCTTATCAAGTTAAAAAATCGGCATGATCGGGCCACTATTTTAGTAGTAATGCTGTTTTTTCACTTTTCAGCATATATGCAACACTGTTAACACATTTCAAGGAAAACCGATAGACCTGTTGTCATGAAACTCACAGGAGTAATCAATCTTACTAAAACGCAGGTCAAGTTCGAAAATCAGCATGATCGGGTCATTATTGTAGAAGTTATGCTGTTTTTTCACTTTTCCGCATATATGCAACATATTATAAATATATTATAAAGTTATACACTTTCAAAGTGTGAACTTGAACTCCCATGGGCCTGAATCCTTATGCTTGTTACACATTTTACTTACATTGGTATTACCTGTTGAGCATGATTAAAATTTGATGTTGAATTTGCAGTTTAACATAATGTACTTTTGCATCAGAATTGACAGTAGCCTATTTTGTGCATAGTTATTTCCTTTTTTTTGTCTGTACATTTGACAGCTTTGCTGCCTTGTTTTTTTTCCTTGTCAATGAATGAGAGTTTTCACTCTTAAGTTAGATTATAGTATGTATATGAGTCTGTCACTGTACACATCACACATTTCTCCAGCTGAATATTAGTGAATACCCTTTTTCCCTCCAGGTGCATTCTAGCCACAGATATGGCCAAACACTCTGAGATTGTCAACAATTTCAAGTCACTCATACCAAACTTTGATTTTAAGAACAAAGAACACAAATCTCTGGTAAGTTTTGCTGGTAAATTCAGGAATTGAACAGTATTGAATTGAATAGTTAAAAAAAAGAAAGTGTGTGTACTAACAGACTTGATCTTTGTAGCTTATGCTCCTTTAATTTTCAGAACTGCGTGCGTATATTAATTGAATATTTCTTGGTTGATTTTACCAGCATTAGATATAAAAAGTTATATTGTTGGTTGGAAATTAAAATTATTGGTAACTTGCTCAAACAAAAATATGGTGTGGGTGGGTAACTTGCATAAAACAGAACCTTAAGCATAATACAATGTACCGATTTGAATGCTACAGTGTAAATTGACAGAAATAAACATAATCGATATTGAAAAGAAACCACATTTGTAGACTTCTGTGAAACTTATTTGTGTTTCCCTTTCAGCTAATGATGATCCTGATTAAGGTGGCAGATATTTCAAATGAGGCACGTCCCCTGGAGGTGGCAGAACCTTGGCTGGACTGTCTCCTTACAGAGTTCTTCACACAGGTAGGGCTTTGTCTCAACTCACACAATCTCGCTGTCTCTATTAACATAATCTCACTTTCACAGCTAATGCAATCTGTTTCACTGTTTCGCCTGACCCAGTCTCACTGTCTCAGCCAATGATCTCCTTGTTACAACTAACACAAAATCTTTGTCACAGGCAACATATTTTCCTTGTTTTAACTAAAACAGTATCTTAGTCAAAGCCAACAAATACTTGTCACAGCTAAAGCGATTTCTTGGAGACAGTACACACAATCTCGTGGTCAGATTTTTTTAGCAATCCTCAGTTAGTATAGATGTGATTTATATATTCTGGCTCTTATACAACTGAAATATCTGAGGCCATAACCTTTTGAAACAAATGTACTCGTACCACGAAACACTGTTATAAAGATAGTACCTATGAAATTATACTTTCAGAGTGATGTGGAGAAGCTGGAAGGATTGCCCGTTGCTCCTTTTATGGACCGGGAAAAAGTCACCAAATCATCGTCTCAGATGGGCTTTATCAAATATGTTCTTCTTCCTCTTTTCGAAGCTCTGGGAGAATTATTTCCATGTATAGAGGTAGGTTATATGACCACCCAATTTAAGTATTATTATTTGGGCATTTCAAATTCATAATATTTATGTATGTAATGGATCTAGAGTAAGTTGTAAAGATTTATGGGATTTTATGTAAAAAGCTAATTAGCAAGATGTTGTCAAGACAGTTATCTCATCTAGTTGTTCAAAGCTTTAGAGGGTGTTTTATCCGACTCAGTCCATGTGTTATTTTTGTAAAGCATTTGTTGGCTTATTGTTTTCTCCTCAGAACTGATATATATATATATATATATATATATATATATATATATATATATATATATATATATATATATATACTGATAAAATCTTATATTCTCCAGGAGCAGATTATAGAACCTGTTCGTATAGGTCTGAAGTACTACACAGACATGCACAGCGCACAACAGGAAGAACTAATTAAGAGGCGGGGTAGCCGGGAACTCACTGGAGAACTCACAGACGAACTCAGGTCTGCGTTAGACATGCCAAAGATTGAAGAGACAGAAATTGCTTCCCCGGCAGGTGCCAGTTATAGTAAACCAGAGAACGGAAAAATCAAATCCTGATACTGTTTATGTTGTTGGCATGAAATTGGGGGAATAATTATTTGCCAAAAAGGTTGAAGTAAGCAATCAACCAATGTATATTATTGCAAACTGATTGAAGAACAACATTATTTGCCCAAAAAAGGCAAAAGCAGCAGACCAACAGTGAGTTATATTCGCTGAAAAAAAAAAAGAAAAACAAAGCAAAAATGGCTTTTTATGGAGAGTGAAAATGTTAAAATCATTTGAACAAATGAGTAGGTGACCAAGAAGCAGCAGTGTCCTCTTTTTATATGCTGCAGTATGCTAGCCAGTTTAGAAACTTGAGATGTATCCATAGATACCAGCAACTTATTTTTAAGAAAGAAGTTGGGACACAAGGGTTTGCTTGTAAAATCTTGGTTGTTATATCGAGGGAAAGGAACAATTCTTTCACCAAGTTACATTTCACTGCCGAAGGAAGCGGGTAATGATGGACAAAAAAATGTCTCCTCACCATTCAAACTGAAATTAAATGTAGAGATGTTTGCGTGATGAACAGTGTAACTGGCCCCAGCTTCACAAAAAAACTTGTCTAAGAACTTAATTACCATGGTTACATGGTCACATGGGCACATCTTACCCTATCAGGAGTAGTGTAACAGCACTCTCATGGAAATCCTAGTCAACTAAGCCAAGGAACTGACTTCAGTTTTTTAGTGAAACTGGGGCCTGGAACTGGATTCCGTTAAACCTATCATTCTAATTCGATAGTTGCAATTGAGATGAAAAGTGCAGTCTACTATGAATCGGTTAAATTCACTGAAATGAAGCAATTAGGCAGTTTCACGAAGTGCAGTAAATGGCTTCCATTTTTATACTAAAGTCACTAAATTAAAATTTTTTGAGTAAAGGCCAACTTTTGACCAAATTTGCTCAAAAAGAGCATCACTTACCCCCTTTTTTGTTTCTAAAATGTTATTTTAATTTTCTTAATGTGCCATGATTGCAGTTCATTAAAAATTGGATAATGTGAAATTTCAAAACAACAGGGAAACATGGTGGAACTATAAAAGGCAAAGTAAATTTTTATTTTTATTTTTAATTAATATTAAAAGCCCTGGTTCAGTTAAGATGTAGAAAATTTTCCAATGGAACTGATAGGTACTGTGTAACTCCCTCACTGTCCAGATTGATGTTTTATCCTACTACCAATGTTACAATCTGAAGAAATATGCTTTCGAAGTATTTAGTAAGGTTAAGGTGGCCTAATTTTGGCAATAAATGTTCACATTTGGATTGTGGCGACCCCTTTGCACACCCCCTCCCCCCAACCTCAATCTCCCTTTCAGCACATTCTGTTTAACGTCTTTAGAATCATTAGAATGGTTGTGCAATAATTCTTTATGTTTCATTGTTTAGTTTGTAATAAGCCATCATAAGATTATTTATTTTAGGTCTTTGTTTTCCTTTTGTATGTCATCCTCTTCACAACTTGCNCTTAGTCAAAGTCAACAAATGCTTGTCACAGCTAAAGCGATTTCTTGGAGACAGTACACACAATCTCGTGGTCAGATTTTTTTAGCAATCCTCAGTTAATATAGATGTCATTTATATTTTCTGGCTCTTATACAACTGAAATATCTGAGGCCATAACCTTTTGAAACAAATGCACTTGAACTACTAAACACTGTTGTAAAGATAGTACCTGTGAAATTATACTTTCAGAGTGATGTGGAGAAGCTGGAAGGATTGCCCGTTGCTCCTTTTATGGACCGGGAAAAAGTCACCAAATCATCGTCTCAGATGGGCTTTATCAAATATGTTCTTCTTCCTCTCTTCGAAGCTCTGGGAGAATTATTTCCATGTATAGAGGTAGGTTATATGACCACCAAGTTTTAGTATTATTATTTTGGCATTACAAATTCATAATATTAATGTATGTATGGGATCAAGTGTGAGTTGTAGAGATTTATGGGAAATGAGTATATATATATATATATATATATATATATATATATATATATATTGATAAAATCTTATATTCTCCAGGAGCAGATTATAGAACCTGTTCGTATAGGTCTGAAGTACTACACAGACATGCACAGCGCACAACAGGAAGAACTAATTAAGAGGCGGGGTAGCCGGGAACTCACTGGAGAACTCACAGACGAACTCAGGTCTGCGTTAGACATGCCAAAGATTGAAGAGACAGAAATCGCTTCCCCGGCAGGTGCCAGTTATAGTAAACCAGAGAACGGAAAAATCAAATCCTGATACTGATTATGTTGTTGGCATGAAATTGGGGGAATAATTATTTGCCAAAAAAGGTTGAAGTAAGCAATCAACCAATGTATATTATTGCAAACTGATTGAAGGACAACATTATTTGCCCAAAAAAGGCAAAAGCAGCAGACCAACAGTGAGTTATATTCGCTGAAAAAAAAGAGAAAAACAAAGCAAAAATGGTTTCTTATGGAGAGTGAAAATGTTAAAATCATTTGAACAAAAGAGTAGGTGACCAAGAAGCAGAAGTGTAATCTTTTTATATGCTGCAGTATGCTAGCCAGTTTAGAAACTTGAGATGTATCCATAGATACCAGCAACTTATTTTTAAGAAAGAAGTTGGGACACAAGGGTTTGCTTGTAAAATCTTGGTCGAGGGAAAGGAACAATTCTTTCACCAAGTTACACTTCACTGCCGAAGGAAGCGGGTAATGATGGACAAAAAAATGTCTCTTCACCATTCAAACTGAAATTAAATGTAGAGATGTTTGTGTGATGAACAGTGAAACTGGCCCCAGCTTCACAAAAAAACTTGTCTAAGAACTTAATTACCATGGTTACATGGTCACATGGGCACATCTTACCCTATCAGGAGTAGTGTAACAGCACTCTCATGGAAATCCTAGTCAACTAAGCCAAGGAACTGACTTCAGTTTTTTAGTGAAACTGGGGCCTGGAACTGGATTCCGTTAAACCTATCATTCTAATTCGATAGTTGCCATTGAGATGAAAAGTGCAGTCTACTATGAATCGGTTAAATTCACTGAAATGAAGCAATTAGGCAGTTTCACGAAGTGCAGTAAATGGCTTCCATTTTTATACTAAAGTCACTAAATTAAAATTTTTTGAGTGAAGGCCAACTTTTGACCAAATTTGCTCAAAAAGAGCATCACTTACCCCCTTTTTTGTTTCTAAAATGTTATTTTAATTTTCTTAATGTGCCATGATTGCAGTTCATTAAAAATTGGATAATGTGAAATTTCAAAACAACAGGGAAACATGGTGGAACTATAAAAGGCAAAGTAAATTTTTATTTTTATTTTTAATTAATATTAAAAGCCCTGGTTCAGTTAAGATGTAGAAAATTTTCTAATGGAACTGATAGGTACTGTGTAACTCCCTCACTGTCCAGATTGATGTTTTATCCTACTACCAATGTTACAATCTGAAGAAATATGCTTTCGAAGTATTTAGTAAGGTTAAGGTGGCCTAATTTTGGCAATAAATGTTCACATTTGGATTGTGGCGACCCCTTTGCACACCCCCTCCCCCCAACCTCAATCTCCCTTTCAGCACATTCTGTTTAACGTCTTTAGAATCATTAGAATGGTTGTGCAATAATTCTTTATGTTTCATTGTTTAGTTTGTAATAAGCCATCATAAGATTATTTATTTTAGCTCTTTGTTTTCCTTTTGTATGTCATCCTCTTCACAACTTACCTTGTAGAATGTATATGGTAATTCCTTAGTAATTTGGAACACGCAGTAATATTTCCATTTTTGCAAAGCAGTTTTCGTTTTGTACTTCCTAACATAGAGTTTGAAACTTTCTGTTTGGGTTCAAGTCCGAAATGTTTCTTTCTCAGATTAATTTGAAACCAGGGGACCGGGCTCAACATCAGATGGGTGAAAATTTTACAAGTACAAGTGACCTCACAAAAATCAAACATGTTTGCTGTATGTTTTTCCATGGGAGCTTTAGGGCAAATATTGCAATTATTTGATGCTGTACAGACTTCTTCCGCAGTGGTGGCTGATCCAAGGGTTTGATACTGGGGGTGGGGGTGGGATACAAACATTTTATAAAAATTTGCCTTGCTTCACAATATGAAACCATTGACTTGAGTATAATAAATAGGTTTTGTTTGGTTTTGTACATTTTGGAGGGAAGGAGAAAAGGGTATCAGAAACTGAGGGGTACTTTGTTTACTGCCCCCCACCCCCCTACCCCCACCCCCTCTGGATCTGCCATTGCTGCTTGGTATCAGGTAGGCCATGGCAAAAGCCACAGTTTCTCTAGACTCATTCAGAACAGTGGACTAACAGATCCAAAGATCAAATATCGCAGACCCACTTCAATGCTTGTTGCGTAATCCCTGCAGGAAATCTATTCGGTGTCTAATCCTGAATTAAGCGATAAGCTTTTTAGTTGGTGTCGCCACATTTTGTCTGCATATCTGTTAGTCTACTGTAACAGTTCTGAATGCGCTCTCTGAGAGCCAGTTTTGTACAAAGTGATTATGTTTAAGATGTTAGCGCTATTTTTGTATTGTTAAATTAATGGTGTGATTTTATTTTTTCTAAGATCAGTTTTGTTCCACTTGCCTGTATATATTTAGACATAAATTGTATGTTTATTGTAGAGTCAATGTCCCTTACTGGAACAGATGGATTGGACATTGTCACACTTACCAGGGGGCCACCCCCGTTTCACACAAAAAGGTGAAGTTTTAGACTTAACACTATTAAAACAGGATAGCTGTCTACGCAAAGCAAATTTTTGTGATATTATTGTAAGAGCATATATACCAAATGGCATACTAAAATTAAGTGTAGCTGAACTCTGTCTATGAGCCATTTTTATCATTTAGAGTAAAAATCATTGTAAAGTTTTTATTTACTTAAATGGCTTTCTCATTCTTTGTGGCACAACTTAGTTGACTAAAGTTTAAACAGACTTGGCTATAACCGATTTTCAAATTCAGTTGTTTATTAAACATGCCCCTCTGTAGTTTTTTCCATACAAATGAGTGGGGAAAATGGACTCAATTTCATGGTATTTTGGATGAAGGTACATGAAAAAACAAATTATCTGCAAGTTTCAGAGCAGTTTGATACATTATATCATCTCAAAGGTACCAAGTAGATGTCAGAATTATGTCAGGTTGAAAACTTTGCAAAGAACTTTATTTACATAACTGCACAAGTTTGACAAATTTTTTTGTGTAATCGTGGCAGCAGTGCAATCCCTACCCCCGTTTATCTGCAAATATCCATTGTTTTCTTTTAAAATCTTACCAAAGCTACTACTGTATGTTTTTAAATTCCCAATGAAGACAAGTGTACTTCAGAACTGTAGTTCTTCTTCATAAGGAATAAATATTCTTTCTCTGAAAGTTGTGAATGTTATGAATTGACTCGTACTCTGACTGAGCAATCATCCGTGTTCATTCATGGGGGCATTAAGTTAGCTATGGGTTAGCTTTTAAAGAAAATTTCATTGATAAGTGGGCGATAAAACAAACAAGCAGAACTGATCTTGATCACAAAATATATATTTGCATAATGCGGTGACACTATATAAAATCTGAATAAATAACCACTTGAGACTGGCTGTGCAGAATTCAGTTATGAGTTGGAATGCAAATGAAACTGTAAACCATAAACACATATTGGTGGACTTGATGACATCTTTAACAACATTGAAAAATCCTGTAAACCACACAGAAAATAGGTTATTCACAGTTATGATTACAATCAAATGTGGCAATCGAAACAGTTAAAGGTGAAAAATAGGCATAGTCAAAGGAAGACTATCTCTTTCCTGTTGTTTGGTGGGTTCTAAAAAATTAAGATACTATTGATGAATTACCAAAACTTATTGGAAAATTAAAATGATATCTACTATAAACAAATCCCATAAACTGTCCTCTCTTTATTTTGCTCATCTATTTAAAGGACAACTCACTGCATACCATAGAACACCCATATTGTAAATATCTGGGCAAAAAGTTCCATCCCTAAGCAAAATATTAAGTATCTGGCATTATTGAAAACAACATGATACAAATACAGAAAAATGCTCCCATTTTCTTACAAACAAGAATAGATGAAGTAAACACATTAAGGGCATCTTATGTTGCTGTGCTTGATCAAGTTTAGTAAAACTGTGCAGTATAAGTACAATAAGTACAATAGATAACAACTAAAGCCCTTTTCTCATCTTCTTTCTTTATCACAAAAGTTAAAGAGATTGACAAGTTAAAAGCCTGGCTATCTGGCTATTACCTGTAAGAGAGTCACCTAAACTAGCCCTCACACTCAACACTGACCAGTTAACTAGAATAATTTTGATTTGTACCAGGCCCGTAGCCAGGGGGGGTTCGGGGGGTTCGAAAGAACCGCCCCTTTTGCTGGGAAAAGGTCCACTCTGGGTAAAATTTGATCTAGACACATTAAGTTTTTATGGAAAAAGGTCCACTTTTTCAGAAAAAGAACCCCCCTTTTGAAATTGCTGGCTACAGGCCTGTGTCCATTAGTATGGGTGAAAGTAGTAAATACTAAAAATCATCAAAAGTACATATTAAGTAGAATACGGCATCCCTTGCACGTTAAGGTATGCTTAAAATGATTGACTACCTTGCACCTTCCTGTAAACATTATATAAAAATACCAAGTAAAATTACTCACACTGGACAATAGAAGTGTCACCCCTACTGAACTAATACTTTGGGGGAGATAAATGACTGTGGAATGATGTGCTCCTGGTATCATTTTATTAACATCAAATTTCACAAAAAGACCAACAATACAATTTCATGGTACAGCAGTTTTATACTCATTAATCACATTATAAGTAGACTAGGCATTATAACTTTGATTCCGCTGATCAGGGGGTGACACTTCTGTTGTCAAGTGTGTGTGTACAGTCTGTAATAATTGAATATCCACGATGCATGTTGAGAACACACAATCCCATCTGCAATTACAGTTGCCTCATTTGTTTCAATTATAATGAGATGCACATATAAAACAAGGTCTAACCATATTTAAAACAATGTAATAATTAGTGCATCACAAGTTATGATTTGATCTTGAACCCAAAGTTGTTATGGCTGGTTATGGCAACTTCACAGTTCTCTAACCCAATTTAGACAGCTTGATTTTCTGTAAAACAGGGAAAAAAAGAAAACATGAATTGCTAAAGTATATTTGGCATAACAGCAACAACTGGCATATTGATCATGCAATAAATAAATAAATGAAAAATAATGTCAACTTCAAATCCTATAATTTACTGATGATAATGCTTCAAGAATAATAGGCATTCATTATTAAAGGTCAAGAATAACTACCATTCATTTAATGGATTTAACATAAAGTTTTGTTTAAACAGGCTATGTTATGAACAATTTACTTCATCTTATTGCAGCATCTGATGGATCTTTTGCTCTAAATTGTTAATAGTATCATAAGCTGCTCATTTTCATTAATTGATGCGAAGCTACCCCCACCCCACCCTTTGCGTGGGGTTCGGAGCACGCTAAAGGGCCATGAAAAAAAAAGGTATTTTAGAGGGCGAATGGTGCCATTAGGTACGGTTTACAACTATGATTCAGCTAGTCGAAATTATAATTTCAAGAGGGGACAATTAGTGTGATTTGATTTTCAGAAATGGAAGGGGGGGGGTCAGGACCTCCATGACCCCTCTCTAAGGCTGTATTCCCAGAGCTTTTAGATCGATCTATCCCCGCGGGGAGTCTCACTAGCTGTCAGATAATCCGGCTTAAATGTCCGTCCAGCCTACTACAAGCTGTAAGGGGGTAATTAACTTTCGTGTCCGCCCGGCTGACAGCTATTTAGCGTGAACCCCCAGGGAGTTAGGTCAATCTAAAGTAGATCGATCTAATCTCTGGAAATGGGGTCTAAATCTTCCACCAGGGAGAGGGATGCTCCCCATGTGCTGTACCAAGTCAGATTCTCACTCTTCCTTTTAACCTTGTCAGAAGGACAGGTACAGCTTTCCTCTAAATGATACAACCCCATTCATATGGAAAGTGTCATTAAAGATTACCTAAATAGTGCTGCTTATGCTTGGTCAGCATATCCGTCACAGCCGCAAGTCTTTTTAATGAGTGCTGAAACAGAAGTAAAGTGCACAAATCTGTTAAGATCACAAATGGCATGATAAAAAAAAACTCATTTTCGCCAATTAAAAAAGTAAAAAGGTACACTGGGACAAAAGACACAAAGATACAAGTACATGAAACACAAAGGTAACCTGTGAATGGTTAGCAAATTATACATTCATCTCCAAAATGTTTGATGTTTAGTTCTATATACAGGTCGAAGACAAAATTTCTAATTTCAACCCATAAAACCTAAATTTACAAGTCTCCTTCTACATTACCAGATTGCCTAAAAAAAATAAAATAAAAGCTTCGAAATTAAATATAAAATAAGTCAATAGTTTTGAACAGAGTATATTTATAGATTAGGTCAAGGGTTTCTGAATAGAGAACATTAGAGATACATAGAGATACATAGAGATACATTTGGTAATTGAAAAAAAAAAGAAATTTCCAAGAAAATTTGCTATTAAAGAGTCTAGGGGTCTTTGAACATCATTTGAGGCGGCCTACCTGTTTCTTCTGGTCCCTCTGATCCCCCTGTGCTGCCTGTGCCTGGTCTAATGCCCGAAGCTCCTCAGCACGGGAAGAGCATATCTGATGCACATTAGCCAAGTCCCTTCCAATGTTTGCTACTTGGTAGTCTTCTACTTCAGGGTACTCAGGGACATTCTGATATTTAAAGCAAAAACATCCAAATGCAATAGAAATATATAAAGATTTGCATGTACATGATATGCCTCTTTCTTGTGTAATTGATGAATCTAGAAAATCTTGATATTTATTGTTAAAATATATCAAAAATTAATTTTTGAAATTTTATCACACAAACATTGAGAATACAGAATTATATGAAAAGTCTTTGCTGTATGAATGATGTATTTGGAATATCCTGAAACCTAACGCAAAATCCAAAGATAATTATAGAGACTTAGGAGTAAGTTGTTTTTCCTATTATTGAGATTTGAATAATAAAATCGAAGGTTGCACTTCAAAAGTTTCCAGTACAGTGTCATAACAAGAAATTACATGTGGTAATTTAACTGGTAACGTCAAAAGCCACATTATAAGCATGCTATTTCCTCATGTTACATTTAAAAGTCACCCCCTGGGCTGTTTCAACTTTACTTAGTGAGTGAAATTTTTTTATTTTTTTTAAAGTTATAAAATGCTTTGTAAAACCACTTGTTCCACTCTGCCAGAAAGGGGGATATTTCTCTGAATGTTAGCTAAGGGTGTATTTTGCACTGTGTTGTATAGTCAGGCTTTACACCTTTTTTAAAACTGGGTTCCCATGCCTAGATCGATCCATCTGCATGGTGACAGACATTTAAGCCGGTTAAGTTGATAGCAATTTAATGAGACTCCCCATGGAGATAGATCGATTCAAATGTCTGTGGGAATGGTCCCTAATATGCTTAACACGCCTGTGGCAAAACATTTGGCTAAAAACATGTTCATTGCAAAACTGTAATTATTATAGCATTTTCTTCTGTTATCACTTTTATACTTAAAAATATTATTACCTAACTAACACTTACAGACAATTCATCCAGAAACAAGACCATTCTTTGCTTGTTTTCAAGGATAAAAGAATTAAGTACTTCCATGAAAGGCTCCTGGAAAATAGAAAATTTTACAGGCAACACATTATTTTAAGAAAAGCATTATAATATTTAAAAAAAGTGCCATTTTATGAAAGCATGTACAGAGTGCACTTAAACTTCAGCAAATGCAATTGTTATTTTTTTTCCTTACTATATTGCTTGATGGAATAAAATACTTCTTGTTGTACAATCTTCAGAAAAATATCCAACATCATTAATGCATCTAAAAGAGTTCTATTAGTTGTGTTACCTTTGCACCAAATTCCACTAAATTTGCTAGATTCTGCAGGGACTTTGCCACCAGTTTTAAACTTCTTGCTGCCATTTCTGAAGGAGTTTCTTCATTATGCAAAATAAATTATATGGCCCAAGTCAAGCTTTTTCTTAAAACCATTTTCTCTTCACAAAAATCTGTCATTTTTAATAGAAAAGGTTTTTATTCTATCCTGTAACCCCCGAAACATTAAGTGATTATGTGTTAGTGGCCACAAAAGAACAAGGAAGTAAATAATTTTTTTAAAAAGAAATCCTATCTGATATAATAGATTTAATAACTCATTGGCCAAGTCTTTTCTCCACAAAATACACATACAAATAATCTGTAATTCTCATTAGAAATGGGTTATTTTAAACTCCGAAAACACTGAGTGATATGTCAAGGGTTCAAGGGTTCAAGCTTGGCCAATGAAACAAAATCCTACCTGATATAAAGTTAAAACACTTGGGATGATCATCCACTTGCGTAACTAATTAAGACAATAGACCAATAGCAACAAGCCTTAACTTCAGCCCCCTTTTTCAAATAAGAAGGGATGTCAGTTGAGACCGCAGCGACGCAGCAGTACAGAGCGTCATGAAACTTTCTCGAACGTATTAATAACCAGCGAATTTTATTGCTTTCCCTCCCTCCCACCCAATGAGAATTACAATTACAACATAGATGTTATCGTTAGGGGACAATTACAACACAGATGTAATTGTTAGTATTCTATTACTGAACCTTCTCTGGGAATATCTTGAATAATCCGGATATTAAGATTGTGATATGTTTTGGTTTTCATTTTAAGTACTCATATACCTTAGGAAATAGTTATGTATGAATAAAGTTTTTATAAGCCCGAATCTCTGTGTTTTTTAATCCTACCTGATATAATGTTATAACACTTGGGATTAAGTAATGCTGGACACAACAACCTCAGGAAAATGAAAGCACTAGAAACAAATTCAAATTCATTTAAATAATATACCTTGCACTGGGAAGAGGAGCAATGACTCGTGTCACAAAATATGCAGATTTTATGATTTATAAATATCACAGAGTTTTAATTTACAAAGCTGAAAACAATGAAGTAGTTCTGATATTGATTCACTGCTAATTAGTGTCCAGTTTCATTTCAAAACCAGGTACATCCATGCATACTTAAGAATAGTTTCTTTAACGATACAATAATAATTTCCTTTTTACAAAGTAACAAAATGTATTCTAAATTTATTTTATCATTGTGAAAAAATAGTTGGACAAGTTGCCTACCTAACTACTCTTGTCTTAACTGTTTCATCTTCTGGCCATTTGGATATGACTTTTTTCTGCAAGCATCCGCAGATATATCGAAGCACCCTAGAAGAATATTTTAAGTATTTACAATTGGCTTTATTTTTCGGTACTTAGCTTTCTTTAAATTTCTAATGTCACATCAGAATAATCAACATTTTAATTGAGAGGCATAGCTCAGGGGTTGATCCAGAGATATTTTCTGACAGTCTACCACATTATCTTTGTTGATCCATCCTCCATTTTTTGACTATCTTTCGACAGAAAGAAAATAGATACAGAGGCATTTTCAGAGCAACAGCAATTTGATTACCTGCTGTAACTGTTTATCATAAACAGGTGTAAATCCAAGCTACCTTCAGCTCTGCACTTAGGGTACAACGGGTGCATCAGCAAAAAGCACTATTTCAATATTACTTACGGGTCTGTAGCAATAGTCCAAAGGTTCATTGGTCCGAATGCTCACTACAGAACCTTCGGACCAAAGAACCCTTGATTAAAATCTGATGAAAATGCCAAGATTTTTCAGAGCAATGAACCTTCGAACCAATGAATCGTCAGACTACCGAAACACCCCCTTACTTACAAAGGACACTTGTCTGTTGACATGAAAATATTTCGAACAACATCTTCAAGCACAGATAAGAGGTGTTCCCTATTGGCAGTAGCATCTGCTGGGTTGTCAAGAAGGGTTGGATTGAGCTGAAAATGGAAAGCATGGAAGGAATTCCTTTAGCAGGGGCGGATCCAGAAATATTTTCTGACTGTCTTCCACATTATAATTGTTGTTCAACCCCCCTTTTTTGACCGTCTTCCGACAAAAAAAATTAGGTACTTATCAATGTAAACTTAGAAATTTGACCGTCTTCCGGAAGACCCAGAAGACTGCCTCAATCCGCCCCTGTTTAGTATACAGCATATTGAAGCAATAAAAATAATTCAATTAAGCTAGTTTTTGAACTCTAGCTGTAGCATTTAAACACTAAGAATCACTCTTGTAAGTTTGAGAATAATAGAAAAAAACATGGGTTTTCCTATTATTGTATTGGCTAAGGAAATCCACAAAAACTGAAAAATATTATAGTAAAAAAGGAGTTTTCCTTTGAATGTATTAATGTGTATAGTGCATGTTGCCATCAATAACCAGCTGACTGCTATACATCCAAAAACCAAGTGTCTGCCGATAAAAAAAAAAAAAAAAATTTTTTTAATCCTTCATTTCTCTGATATGCAACAAAGTATCAAAAACAACTGGTATTAAAATTCAACAAAAAGCTATCAGATCATAATTGCTAGTCTTTTTATACCTCACAAGATTGCCTTGACTCTATAACTTTCATAACAAATGAGTTAGTAGCATGACGCACGAAGTCTGTAGCAACCATCTTCATATACTGATCCATCAGCGTGGTAGCAAAGGAAGTTGCACGGAACAAATTTGATACAGTACCTGTAGAACATAAGAATCGCGATTAAGTTTCTTATAAAATAAAAATCAAATTAAGGTTGAAGTCAGAGCATGTCCAAACCTTGATATAAATCAAGGCACTATATCCTTTGTTATGAGTTTCATAACTTTTCTGTCGTGTCAAATTACTGAATTTTAAGGTCAGATATCAGGCAAATGAATTTAAAGCTCAGATATAAGGAAATTGAATTGGGAGCTATGATATAGTTAAAGATCATCTGTGGTTGCAAGGAAATTTCATTTACCGTTTACAGAATTTTTTTTAGCTTTTATGTAAGTTTACAGTCTGTCACCAGCAATTTTCATGGAACTTTCCATGGAATCTTTCAGTAAATTCTCTCTGTTTATTTTTTAAAGTTTTAAAAGCCGTAACTTACATTCTTCATCAATTTCCCTGTCATTCATTGTGCGAATAAGATGAGCCTCCTGTTTCTCTGTGCGAAAGATATTTATTAAGGATTTGGCCAGCAGAATCCTATCATTTCCGCAAACTTGAGTTAATGCCTTCACAGCCTCCAAGTCTTTGGCTATCAGCAGCTGAAACAAAGGGAATGATTTTTTGTTCACACTGCATGTATTCTAACATTCCAGGAGTTTTATTATCCAGGCCTGTAGCCAGCAATTTCAAAAGGGGGGTTCTTTTTCTGAAAAAGTGGACCTTTTTCCATAAAAACTTAATGTGTCTAGATCAAATTTTACCCAGAGTGGACCTTTTCCCAGCAAAAGGGGCGGTTCTTTCGAACCCCCCGAACCCCCCCTGGCTACGGGCCTGTTATCAATACTCAACCTTTCTCAGAGAAAACAAATTTCTATTATTTAAGAGAGAAGGAACTCATGTGAATAATTTACCCTAGGCTTACACTCATTCTTCATTAAGGTAATATATATTTTTTAAAGTCAGTGGTTAAGACTGAGCCGGCATTACACAAGCATGGGACTGATTTCACAATACTAAATAAATAAATAAATAAATAAATAAATAAATAAAAATAAAAAAAACTGTTACTTTGGTCCATAAAATTGGTCTAAACTTACTCAAAAATGTAGTCTTTTTTATTTCAAGATAACACCATAGCAGTCCGCTTAAATTAAGTATTGGTTTGAAACACAAGTCATTCATCTTTCCTGTTATAAAACAGGCATAATATTCCAGTCAATAAGGCTATCACAGATTTAAATCTGGTAAGAAAAAAAAAAAGACATTTGAATCTAAAACTCAAGACAAAATTTCTGGTGACATTTTTTTTTTTCTGGAGAAACCAGTCCCTGACNACGACGGGGACGGCGACGACGCGACGGCGACGACAGACGCAGATGATGGCTATATGTACAGACACATCTGTGTCTGTACATAAAAAAAAAAAGACATTTGAATCTAAAACTCAAGACAAAATTTCTGGTGACATTTTTTTTTTTCTGGAGAAACCAGTCCCTGACAGATCATACAGGTCTCACCTCCTTCAGGCTAGAGTATTCATTGATTGGCATGATCATCTCATGCAAGAATTTCCATTTGACTCGAATTGATCCCATTTTCTCCTTCCTGCCTTTGACTGCCTGAAATGCCTGGACTGATGTGGGGGACAGGCAGTACCACTCCTCCCTGCACTCACCCTGGTTCACCTCATTCAATAAGACAGTCTTGAACACTACAATACATTTACAAAGTAGCATAGAATTTCATCAGCTGTGTCATACACTCAAAGGGATAATGACAGTTTGAGCTACACAGCTATAACTTAGTTATTACAGCTCTCTTCATTAGAGAATGAAGCTATCGTGTTTTTATACTCATCTAAATGCCAGTATAAATCCAAGAGAAAATTCAGAAAATTAAGCAATTAATTATAGAAAAGCCTCATTAATGGTATTCTTTATGATTTCCTAAGAACATAATTAATTCTACTTACAAACTTCTGTATCTTTGGACCTTATTCCCTTATTGTGAACAATGACAGTAAAGCTACAGACATCTTGAGGAATGTCCCTGAAAGGACATGCTTAAATTGAAATCTTTAGAAACTAGTACCAGGTAAAGCCACATTTAACCCCAGCACTCTCGCAGGTGGTACAAATAAGCTTGTGAAACTGCTGGAGAATATACAGCCACAATAGAGAAAAAACAAATAAACATTTTTATTATAAATAAATAAATAAATAATTCAATATTGTTAATTTTAAAGGAACCTTCCTTTTTAATAAACAAAGTCACTCAGTGAAATTTGAAATGAAACAAACAAACAAAAAAATGGCTTGGTAATTAAAGGAAGAATGTCTCCAAAATACATAAAAAGACCACCAAATAAAAAAAAATTGAACAGTTATCAAAAAAATAATCTGATTTTCGATAGGATCCTTTTTTTACTCGAATATATATATATATATTACAAACTAAACTGCACATGAAATCCATACTTTTCATACTTGATACTTACTCCATATATATATATATATATATATATATTACAAACTAAACTGCACATGAAATCCATACTTTTCATACTTGATACTTACTCCAAAACAAAGTCATCTTCCCAAACTGGATTTGGTGCCTCTTTTGCCTCTGTGCGGCAAACTTTCACCTCATTTATTGAAATTGTGCAGTAGGGATAAGGCACGCTTTTTACGGGAAGATGATGGGCATCGAATACGTGAATGTTCAAACTTAACAGATGTCTTAAGGAACTTTTCGCAGGAGTGGTGTTGATACAGTACAGTTTCAGAGCCTGCACCCATTCCTATGGTGAAAAAAAAACTAATTAATTGAATGGGCCTACATTAATTAATTTTTAAAAAATTTCATCAGAAATATTGTAAACATTCATCATTGTGTTAATGAGCCTTATGATGCTAAACTCCATATTTTATTCAGTATATGGACAGGTTTTCTTCATTCCAATAACATATTCTGATAGACAACATTGAACAATCAAATAAAAATCTGTTTGGGTTAGGATTAAACAAACATATATATATATATATATATATATATATATATATATATATATATATATATAACACTTATCATTTTATGACAATAAACCTATGTAGTTTCTAATTGTTTTGTGTAAATTGTTGCTACACAATGGAACATTGGCTAGCAATTTCCAAAGCTAATTTGGGCTCCCAGTGTTGCTTCTAATTTTTATGTGATATATAAAAATCCTAACCGTGGTCTAACCATAAGTGTTGGTAATCTGAGATTAAATTTGAAATATTTAATAGACTCACCAAATATCACTTGAGTCAAGGCAAGGAAATAACAGAAAATAATATTACCCGTGCAGCATCAGCATTTTCAGCACACAAATAATGGACTAAAAACTCGTTTAAGGCTCTAACCACCAGCTGAAAACAGCTGGGCCTGCGGAAAAAAAAAAAAAAAGATAGAAACAAAACACACGTACATAAAAGTCAACTGAATTAAACTGGAAAGTGTGCACTGACAGATTGTGTTAATACTAGAACACAACAAAAAATGTCAACTCTATCAACTTGCAGGTATTAATACTAGTTAGATAAATGACAATATCAATAAAAAATAACAAAATAATAATAATAAAAATAAATGAATAAATTAACGTATGGAAAATTATGGTTAGATTACATCTCTTTTAGAACGGATTCTTACCTTCCAAATAAACTGTCACGAACTGGGTAGAGGGAGCTGGAATGTAGGTCTATCAGACCTTTTGGTTTGGAGCGCTGTAACAGTAAATCTGGGTATATAATTACACGATCCAATGGCAAATTACCTCAAAACCTAGCCTACTCAGTAATTTGAATTCATTTACCCTTCAAAACAACAATAAAATTGGAACATGAAAAAGTGAAATGCAACGTTGGATTCCCAAGAAAGAAAACACTTAAGACAATAGGAATTTTTAGATCTTTGTACCTTATCATTTTCGAAAAAGTACAGCTGCTGCTTGGTCCCATTCAGTACAAAGTGCATATTTTCCCATTTGTTTCCCCTTTCACCTGCAAATGTAAAGGCATCTCATCATTTAACTTGACTCACTGAAAAAAAAAACTGCTTACAAGGTACAATAGATATCTTTCCTTATGATGGTATAATGCCTTGCTTTAGTCAAAAATTGTAATTTTAATATTTTTCACTCATCCTTTGTGTTTAAATATGAACTTGTAAGTTCTTGTAAGATACTGGAAAATGTTTACACACACAAATGAATAGCACCATCAGTGGTTGGATGGGAAAAGGGTTATCTTTGGCCCCATTCAAAATAGGGGACTAACTAGTCCGAGGGTCAAATATGCCCAACCCATGGGATATTTATTCAGTTTCTGTAAGTGGATTAGACAGCCAGTTTTGTAGTGGGTCGCCATATTTGACCCTCAGACTAGTTGGTCCCCTATTCTGAATGGGGCCTTGGATGCTTATGGAATGTGTAAAATGTTTGGGCGTGGAGTGTCCATTCAAATTTTTTACGAGACATTTTGGCAAGGGAAGAATCCTGCTCTGCAAAACCACGTTTGTGTGTCAAAAAAAAAAAAAAAAAAAAAAAAAAGACCCATAATGAATGTGCAAAGAAGATATCCGTCAACACTAGCATATCATGAGAAAGATCCCTTGATCTTTTGTTAAAACAATAACTGAGATTATTCTAGGTAAAAAGAATTCAATTTTACAATCATTGCATGTAACATAACCTTTTCCCTTTCCATGATTCTGAACAGGACTTTTTGTAAAAATATAACTATTAACAGGTTTCTCCACAAGTCAAAATTATAAGGTGGGGGAGAATAATTTTGGTGTGGGTCCTAGCAATGCTAGGGGGGGTCCAGGGGCATGCTTCCCAGGGAAAATTTTGAAAAAATGGTGCAATTTCATGTATTTTAAGCAATTTTAGATGCCAAAATTAAATTATTTACTTATTAGTTAAATTATTTGGAAATCCATTTTCACTGCCCATTTTTAAAAGAGAATTTGAGGTCCCTATGCAGTGTCATTTTTTAAAAGACCGTGGTATTACCAAAAATTACTAATTTAAGACGGCAATACATATTAAATCCATCAGATTGAATTGCATGAAATAAATGTCATTGAAGAACTTGCAGAGAGAAAAAATGTTTCTTATTGGAATATTGTAGCAAGTGTGGGAAAATCCCTTTTATGTTTTGTCATTTAATCAGAAATATAAGACTCAAGTCTCCAAGAGTAAAGACAGACTAAGAAGGATTACAACTGGACCACTTTTATTTTTCAATTTGCCTGAAATACAAGGCATTGAACAGGATATTGAAAAAGTTTGAAGGGTTACAGTGACGTGATCATGGAGAATTGTTCTGCTTATCATACATAGTATAGAGCAACTTTTTCGGTTTTAAATTACCATAGGATCATCCAGGTCTGTATACAAAAACACATAGTTCTGAATAATCACACAGTGTTTGATTCAGTTTACACTCTGCATATACAAGCAACAATTGATGAATTCTTAAAGAAACACTAAAATTCCAAATTAGCACATCATAATACTCAATTTTTTTAAGCAAAACACTCAACACTATACTGAAACAATATTGGAAAATTAATCTCTAAGAAAGTAGCAGATCTATAAATAAGATAAAATAAAATGACAGACAATGTTAAGCATCCAAAGAGATCTTTCTATTTCCTCATTGAGACCATAGCATTGCTGCTTCAGTGCAAATAAGTTCTTTCAGAGATAAACCTTCAGTTGAAACTGGCAGGAGAGTCTCCCGACTTGGTGTTTCTCAGCCTGGTCTCCATCTTTTGGACCACAGAAAATTTCAGAACATTCTCTCACAGTCTGAAATATCAAATCATTGTAATCTATTAAACCAGTTGTGTAGTCATTGCAAATGATATAACTAGTATTTATCTAACCCGTATCATCCACTTAATTACTAGTAGTAATGAAAATATGACATATATAAAGCACATTTACGTCAAAAATGAATCCGATTTTTTCTTACTTTCAGTCGGTGTGCGGCTGATATTGGCAAACCAGGTTCCTTTTAGAAAGCTGAGTCAACATAACAAAGGGGTCTGTATGGTCAGTGATAAAATTTAATACATACTGCAAATTTTTATTCATCTGGCAGGGTTGAGACAACTGTGGTCCCCGTGCCATAAAGCCGTTCTGGTCTATGATTGCTTGGTAATGATCTGATGCCAGCTGCGGCGAAAAAGAAAGAAAATACAATAATGATAATAACTAAAAACTAACTTTGCAAGATAAGCAACACACAAAGCACACCCGAAAACTTGCATTTCTCTAAACATTAACTATATGCAATTAGCGATACAATTTAAGGTGGGAATGTAGGTTTGAGATTTTCTCTTAAAATAAAGGTCTTGGCTTTTTTATTCTTGTCACATTCATTTAATGTATCTTCAAAATATCTAATTATGCTTGGAACACAGCTCCAACTTCATCGTGTGACGTAATATTTGGATTTTGGGGACAAAAACACCATTTTTATACACCTGACTTTCTAAGGCATATGGACAGCTATAAACTTGCTTTTAATGGCATTATAACACTTGAACAAAGTACTACAGGATGGAGTCAGGGATTTTTCTTTAGACACTTATTGTTGATTTTATCTATAAAAACGTGAAATTACATCAAAATATAAGGGAATTTTCACTTTCAAAGTCTATAAATTAGAAAAAAGGGGATCAATCAAAATTTCTTAAAAAGCACTTTTAGTGCATACTTTTCATGATTAGCATGGTGAATTTGGTCTCCCTGAGGTGTACAGGTAGACATTTATAGCTTGCTAAGATAACGCTATCTCGTCAATATTGAAAGCAAAGGAAACGAGCAAAAATCCTTTCAGGGAGGTTAATTGTCCAAATTAGCAAATTAAATTGTTGACAGCTTTACCTGTTATCGTTCTGACGATCGCGAAGATGGGTACTCTACTACCGGTTGAAATTAGCTTGTTTGCATGTATTTGGATGTCAGAAAATCTTATTTTTGTATCAATCTCACCTCCTGTTAGTAACTTCAAGGGGTTACCGCTAGCACTGCCAGAATGATTGACAGTAAGCCCTACTGACTCAAGCAATCAGTGGCCACGTCAATTGCCGTCGGGGAAAGGTTAAGGGATGCGCTCTAGGATGTGCACACAATAGCAGCATCGCAGGCGGTCTTGTCCACATTCGCCAAGCGAAAAATGGTTTGAAAACACGGTCGTGTTACAGGACGCCGATCGCACCATCAACAACAAGAAATAGACAGGCTTTGTTAGAGGAAATGTCTAAGTTGCAAATAAGCCGAAATCAAGGTATTTAACTTTAGGTGATGCACAAATAAATGATTGCAGATAAGCAGAAAATTAGTATAGTATGCTAGCAAAACTAGAGCTTGATGTCATCTTGACACTTGCGTTAACTGTGTCTCAGGTGGAAAGGTTAAATAATATCATTGTTGATTTTCCGATGATCAATGGTAAGCAGAAATAATTAAGAGAGGGCTAGGGACTAGTTGCGCCTCGATGCTAGGCCGAATTGCCCAAGTTGCATAGATTCAGGGGCTTAACCAGACCTTTAAAAATTGTACGCAC
Source organism: Lingula anatina (assembly GCF_001039355.2). Next base: position 518,400 of record NW_019775436.1, read on the forward strand.
AGATTTTTAAAATTCCCAGCAAAATGTAGACTAACGCAAGAGATGAAGGACAGCGTAATCACAGCATATGTACCACACATCGCAGCTTAATTTCCATTAATAATAAAAACATCATTTAGTCAGAAATATTCTCGCAATTAAAAAAGTTTCAATATACTTATTACCCAGAACGGTATATTTATTTAAAAGGAGGCTAGCTTCGCATACGTGGAACCCCCTTCGAATAATCCTGGATCCGCCTCTGAGTTGAACTAACATACATGTTCATTCACCTTACATGTGGATGCATGGCTCCCCAAAACAACCAACCGTACGACACGACAGAGCTCTGATACATCTAAGTTTTATTATTTGTTTGTAAAAAATGCCCATGTCACCCTGTTAGTTTGGAGGGGTAAGCTGGGTCAAGTCCGTGTCAAAATTCTTTGACGCTTTGCAGGAAAAATCCTTGCTTTGTTTCTCTAGCTCCTTAGAAAACCTGGTGTCCAGATTTTATCTAGTGCCCTGAGGGTTGCGGGAGATGCTCTGAAAATAACACTCGGGTAGATTTTTACCTGAGCTAAATATCGCCAGCGAGGCTTCAGGAGAGTTGTGGGCCACTGAACCCTCCAATTAAGAGGTAAAGGAAGTTCCAGTTAGATGGATGATTAAGATAAAACTTGTTAAGGTTTCAGGCATTGTTTACCTCAGTTCAATAACAGTATGCAAGACGGAGGGGGGGGGGGGAGAAATGGATAGAAAGTATGACGATTATTGTCACGGGAAGCAAGCAACGGAATTTTCTTCTTTTTTTGCGTATCTCAAAAAGTTAACAAGAAAATCGAAAGAGCGCGTGTAACAACAAGCAATATTCAAGGGAGAACGCGTATTTCGAGAAAATCCAATGTGTCGGAAAAGATTCATCTTAGCGCTGATCACAATCAAGAGTGACTATCAAAACAGCTTAAGCGGAACAATAGGCACTGCTTTGCCGATCGCTGTTTATGACAAAGGGGGCATGGCGCATCCCTGTTCTATTGTTTCTCTAGACGTGCTGATGCTGCTAAGGTCCGCCCACCGAGTTTACCCATGCCAACGGCCCTTGACAACGAAGGCGGGGCATAGACCAGGCCACCGGTGCCGATGTGTGCAGCATCAGAATCCTCCTTTTTGTTCAAATTGTAAAAAATTTATTCTGTTAAACGTTAGATACACATTTAACCAATAATTAGACATAAAAAACCAATTTTTAGCTATATTTGGGTACATCCGTCCCTTAACGACGTAACGATCTTCCGTCGGACGCATATACATGTAAGTCGTCGTATGCCCCCCTCCCAGCCCCTCTGTGTTGACACTGATACACTGTATAGACGTTTGTGAGTGCACTTATACCTTATTAAAATATTTTATTGATATTTTTATGCACAATCTGTTCAAAAGTCTCGATGTAGCTTCTTTTATTCTTCTAAAATATCAATCACAGATCACACCCGGGGATAACGACTCAGTGCTCCCATTTGACGATGTACAGAGTAGGCCTACATCATACTGTGTGTACGTGATTGCCAGCGCCCTAAAAGGTATAAAGGCGGGACTAATAAGAACACGTGGCAGATTCAGCCTATTGCAAAGCTTCGCAAAGCATGACTACTTGTCACAAACAAGAGCACATGACTGAAACTAGTTAAATCTAGATAAAACTGTCTACGTGATTACACCACGTTTTTCATCACACATTTCTATCAGCATTACGAGAGATATACTACTGAATTAAAAACAACATTAATTGCTAAAGTGTTTTGTTTTAATGTTATCTTCTACCTGTGTTTAGATTTCTGCGAGTAATGACACAATTAAGATACGACGAAATATCTGAAATTTTATAACCACAAATTTTGTAGTAAACTTACCTTCCCCTGGTTCATGCCGAAGCCACGCTTACACAAACGAAGAGCGTAAATGTCCCTTCGAAATTAGGCTACTGGTTCCAAAGCCTTTATCTCACCTGTTGTTTTGGGCGCTTCCATGATTTTGTCTGTTGAAGGTGAATCTCCGCACCATTAAAAACGACGCCATGCTAATATAACGTCTACATTTAAAGGTACTTTTGTAGTTATAGTTGGTAGAAGTCAGCAGATTTCTTTGAAAGTTTCATATACTAGTAGTAGGCTTTTCATTCTTCAGACTTTTGGAAAAATGGGAATAATTCCCTTTGATTATTGTTTTAGCAGTAATAAATTCGTTTTACCGGGAGGTGAACGGTACAGTAGCCTTAAGTGTTCTAGTAAGTGCCGTATTCGCTTGTGCTTGTTATGATTATATACTTTATTTCTAATTGACTATTCCCAGGTCTGTAAATCCACTGTATGAGATTCTAATGAGAAAAACTGAGTATCTTGTGGTATCTGTGTCGGAGAGGTAGAGTTGCCGGAATGAAACCTGACGCTCGCATAATACGTTCTCACGAAAAACGCATTACGGGTAAACTGTTCCGAGACGGGGGCGTCTCGATAGTCCGAAGGTTCATTGGTCCGAAGGTTCATTGGTCCGAAAAGTGGTAACATTTTCATCGATTTTTTAATCAAGGGTTCATTGGTCCGAAGGTTCTAGAGTGAATATTCGGACCAATGAACCTTCGGACTATTGCTACGGCTCCAGACTGCCCGGCTACTGCCGGCCGCAGTGTTTAATTGACAGCGCGTTGAACTGATGCAAAAACGACAGTCGACTTATACAAAATGAAGTTTAATATCTTATATTTCTACCAGAAAATATTATTAAGATCTTCTCAATGCTTGAAATATAAGGTAGCGGTCCAATCACATTAGGTGGCGCAGGCTCGCATCAGGTGGCGCAGCATCGAGATAAGGTGGCGCTGCGCCACCAAAAACAGGTTGTGGTGAACACATATCTATATTTTCAGTCACTCGTATTTAGTAGTAGTAATTTTGTAAATATTTCAAGGTACCTACAGCCTTACGATTGTTATTAATAAATAAATTTCTTACTAATATAATATCAATTTCAAGCGATTCTGAAGACATTAAGAGACTTACTTTTTTTGTTCAAAAATCCTTTCAGGACAATGTGATCATTTCTGTTGATGAGAAAATTTGACCCACTACTGGTACTTGGCATCTGCCAAACTGCAGGATAGAACTGTCTTGTTCTTGCATCTGTTTCATCTGTATCCAGTTCATAGATACATTCATCATCTTCTGTTGCATTCTGTAATTTTTTAACAAATCTTCAATCAAAAGAATGAAAATATTTCTTAAAGCTTAATGGGCACACTTATTACAACTGTATTTTTAACAACAAAGTTTTCTGTAACCATTACATCACTGCAACAAACTATGCCCAATATTTAATTGCGAGGGTTACAATAGCGAAAGATGATTATGAATTTCAAAAACAAAAACAAAGCAGCAAAGATGGCAAAAGGGCAGACATATAAATGATAAATCTTATTAAGCATTGGTCTTGTGACAGAGTGAAAATGATGAAAACCCAATAAAGGTAACAATGACAGTACCAGTTTTTTGTCAGTTTTGATGCAATAGTACATTATATACAATTTTTACTGTGGAGATCAAGAAAAGGGTTTCAGACCCATGTTAACTCAAAGTCACACCTGGAAAGTGGTAAAAGTGAAAAATGAAAAATTCCAAAAAAACTTAACAACTTCAAGAAAAATTAACTAATCCTAGCAGGCTTTGAATGCATTACATATGCATTACATTCAAGCAAAAAGAAACCAATCAGAAAAAGTCAATCAGTGAACCAATCAGACTTTTTTTTTGTATTAGTTCAGTGAATAATTCTTGTTTTTAAAGTTTTTTACACTAAAAAGTTTAGTGAATCATTCTTGCAAGTTTGAGAATAATATGTAACACATTTTTCCTTCAATGGTGTTTATGGGTAAAAAGCACATGGCAACGAAGGCAATGCTGACAGCAACGAAAGATGCAGGTGATGACCACATGAAACTATCTCTATACAGGTTTCTTTAAGACGAAGTTGACATAAAAAAATAAAAGTGACCTCTATAAAGACCACGTTTCCTTTGTGCATCATTAATTTATCTCTTCTTTTCCAGAGCATTAACACCATTGATGACATTTTCAAACAATCACAAAATATGTCTGAAGTTTTTTGGTCATATGGATGATAAATATGTGTGCATATATATTCTTTGTCTAATGATTAATTAAATCTTGACAAATATTACAAATCTTTCATGATATCTTACCTGTAGAACAGGATCTCCTAACGTGTCCACTTCAACGATTTCCTCTTTTTTGTACCTACCTGTTATGGCCCTTATACTAAAACAACAAGAAGCATCAGAATCACCATTTAATGAAGCCATCCTACCCTTTTGTCTTTCCAGTACAAAATAATTCAAAAATATCACAAAATATTATATATATATACATATGCTGATGTCACAAAAATTGAATGTGACACATAATTCAATTTATAAAATTTCAGGTCCTAATATGCCTGAAGGGTTCCAGAGAAGTAATTTGACATAAAATAATGAAAACCTGAGAAGGATGCAGATTGGCAAACCACATTTCAAGATTTTGAAAATAAATTGCTTATAAGCCAGCTTGAACTGTTAGGTGGAGGGAGAAATTGAAGGATATGGTAACCCTTTATTATCATCCAGATAACGAAAATGTGGTTTTTCGTGCATCTTCAATAATGCATCTATCTTTGCGCTGATTTAAAACAACAAATAACCTTCAAAAACAAAAAATCGGCATTTATATTTCTTGTTGGAATGTATAAGCACTGTTTTTTTTGTTTTTTTTTCAGACTGAGGAGACAAAGTACTTTTTGAAACTCTTGTCACGGTGGTATTTGGACTTTCATCGACACACCAGAAAACATATTAGAAGCATACCTTTCAAAATATCCTCCTCCTAAGGCAAACTGGCTCCCTTCTTTTTCTAGATATTTTTAATTCTGAATTTGATTTCAACATAAAAATAGAGTGTGAAGTCTCCAGGTGCCATTTCACTTGGTCTGACCAGAAAACTACCAGAACCAGATGTAAAACAGATGACATCAAAACAATTTATCAGACTCATTTGATCAAAATATATTACTAAACATAAATATATTATTTTAATTATGAAAATTACTGGAATTTTGATGTCTTTTCTTTTTCTGGGAAACCTCTTGTTTTGCAATACCTGGATGAAACCAAAGATTATTTTCCACAAGATCATGACTGCCTTTCTTAATATCAAAAGAAAAACATTGTGCTTCCTTCAACAAGAAACATTTGACAAGTTGAGGTTTTAGCATACAACAGTAAAATGAGCGATTCAGAGAAAAACCAGAAAAGCAATAAGAGTTTAAGGAACCATTCCCACAGATATTTGGATCGATCTATCTCCCTGGGGGGTCTCACTAAAATGCTGTCAACTTGGCTGGCTTAAATGTATGTCACGCCTAGTAAAGCTGCTAGGGGGCAATTATCTTTTGAGCTGATAGCAATTTAGTGTGAACCCCCAGGGAGTAAGGTCAATCCAGATGGATCAATCTAAGTATGGGAACCCAGTCTAAGATGCCTGATGTACAGACCAGTTTTCATAACTGTATAAATGACATCCTTGCTATAAACCCATTAATGTTCCTCCTGTTCCCATGTTTACAAGCTGAAAAAATTATAGTTAAATGTTCCAACCATAGTCTGGTCTTTCTATTCAATAACAGCAACATTTTCTTTTTGCTTGAATTTCTGATTTCTTCATTTGATGTGCAATCTGGATAAATTCTCCAAATGAAGGTTAAATGTAAGGTCAAATGGACACTACTAAGTTCAATTGCATCTGTTATAAAGGCCATTACTGCTTAGCTTCAGTTTAGCGTGCAGGCGCAAAGAAGGCCTATTATGTATAATTAAACACAGAAAATCTTAAATTTGTAAACATGAAGATACTTACTAAATCTATATTAAAAATGCAAAAGATTCTTACCAGATCTATGACCAGCTCCTAGTACACAATGCCACTCTCTTTAGTTGTAAGAGATGCCACCTATATCCAGCCGTCCACCAATTCATTATGTACCAAGAATGTCACCCATATCCAGCCGTCCACCAATTCATTATGTACCAAGAATGTCACCCATATCCAGCTGTCCCTTAATTCCTCATTATGTACCAAGAATACATCACCTTTTTTCGAAGCTGAAGTAAATAATTCAGGTTAACTAGCTCATGGGCTTAGCTTGCTGTTAGCTTACTTGTAACTGGGGTAAATGTTTTAACGTTACAGTTAACATTAATTCTGATGGCTTATGGCTGCTTCTCCTGTGAAAATGCACCGATTGATCCCAAACTCCTGAAGATGAAAGGAGTCCCTAATTGTAACCCCTCACATTAGTATAATATCATCGGTCTGTGTAGGTTCTGAAAATTGGGACAATTTTTTTTTTTTTTTTGCAGAAAATTCTCATTTTTAGAATATTTTGGCCTGTTTGACCTTGCAATAACGGTCAAAGGTCAAATCCATTTGGAATCACCAGAGGACTCTCAGTCAGACTTCTATAGTAATTTTCCACATAATTCCTTCAGTTTGGGAGACATTTAGCATTCCATTTTGCAAATTTTGACAAGGATGTGTTTCAACGAGCATCACGCCTAGGCCAACGCACTAACTGAGGAAAAAAAAACACGGGGCGCAAGTTGAGATTATATGTCACCTAAATCCGAGACATGGGGACACAGGTCCTTGTAAACTAGGAGAAGTGGTAACGGTGACTTGTATCCGGCACCAGAGTGCGGAGCTGTATGAGACGGGCCGGGACTTAAACCACGAGCACTGCCAGCATACATGCTGGTGGTACTAATAATACGAATACTGAGGCTTTTACGTATTAACGTAAAAACCATCTATATCCAGAAGGAAAACACAGTATAAAAAAGTTAACAAATTTATTGCATACACACGACATGATATTCCATCTTTTCCATTACCTACATTCACACAGGCATTTAAAATAATATAATTCATCTTACACTCAAGGGGAAATTCTAGCCTCTCATGAAGAATATCACCTTTTTTCTCAGTCACAAAAAAATNGCAGAAAATTCTCATTTTTAGAAAATTTTGGCCTGTTTGACCTTGCAATAACGGTCAAAGGTCAAATCCATTTGGAATCACCACAGGACTCTCAGTCAGACTTCTATAGTAATTTTCCACATAATTCCTTCAGTTTGGGAGACATTTAGCATTCCATTTTGCAAATTTTGACAAGGATGTGTTTCAACGAGCATCACGCCTAGGCCAACGCACTAACTGAGGAAAAAAAAACACGGGGCACAAGTTGAGATTATATGTCACCTAAATCCGAGACATGGGGACACAGGTCCTTGTGAACTAGGAGAAGTGGTAACGGTGACTTGTATCCGGCACCAGAGTGCGGAGCTGTATGAGACGGGCTGGGACTTAAACCACGAGCACTGCCAGCATACATGCTGGTGGTACTAATAATACGAATACTGAGGCTTTTACGTATTAACGTAAAAACCATCTATATCCAGAAGGAAAACACAGTATAAAAAAGTTAACAAATTTATTGCATACACACGACATGATATTCCATCTTTTCCATTACCTACATTCACACAGGCATTTAAAATAATATAATTCATCTTACACTCAAGGGGAAATTCTAGTCTCTCATGAAGAATATCGCCTTTTTTCTCAGTCACAAAAAAATTAAAGTAGCTCCATCTTGCTCTGTATCATAAGCTGAGCAGGGTTTTTTAAAATAGGAATCATATTTAAAACACTGATTGTAACAGAGAACAAAACCATCTCCCATGTCCCTAGCAAGAATTGCCCCTTTTCAAAAGTTACTACACGCCATACATCTCGACAGTTTCACCATATAAATCATACTTATTATATCAAACAACAGGTGACTCTTTAATTACTTTGGCCTTATGCTTAAACTTTGTCAATAAGCTAAAAAAAGTGTCCAGCCATTAATAAAAGAAAAACTACCTATTCACACATTTTTACATGTTGTACAGCCATTTCATTGGTAATGAATTTTTGAAATCACTGATATAAAACCATTTTCAGCACAAAAAGGATTCTCCAATTGCAAATGATGCCAGTTCTGTCTGAAAAGAATGTAAAATTAAATTTTAAAGAGTTACAATTTATTTTCAACTTCTGCTTTTACCTATATTACAGGCTTGACGGAAGAAAAAAAATTGTCCGAAAATGTCCTATCTTCATCAAAGATAGCATCAAAAAGGAAGAACTTTGCCAAAAAGTGCCATAACTTTATCAAAGATAGCACCAAAAAGGAAGAACTTCAGTGCCCTAGCTTTATCAAAGATGGAAGCAATACAATCCCAACTTAAAACATTAATATACAACTAATAATGCTAAAACATTATCACGTGTTCATATATTAACTATGCTACAGTATTTAACACATTCACTGTAACAGAGTCGGTCTCACTCAAATATCCACTCCACTTTTACAAAAGATACATAGAATCTGAAATTCAACAAGTATACCTTTTTGCACGAAATATAAAGTATTAAATTCACTGAAGCATTCCCTTTTTCATCTAATGTGTCACACATGCCAAAATTATCATTTCATGTTCCAAGCAAACATTTTGAATTCCCCCAATGGTTCACATATTCTTTTTGCAAGACAAAGATACAAGTTTCTCACATTCAGGAAAGGTAATACAAATTTAATGACTTGACAGTTATATTTGACCTTTTATGCCCTTGACATTTGAACTAAATATATGACATCATATAAAACAACTTAAGCAAAACATTTGCTAACTGAACTAACTTTCTCTCTCAGAATTCAGAATTCTTAGTGCAAAATGGTAGAAAAATAAATTATTTATTTTCTTTGTGTAATTGTGGTCTTCTTTTTTTTTCCTTTGCAAAAAGTAAGTTCACATCTACATAACTGCAATTCTACTAAAAAATAGATTCCAAATCAAAATTGTGAAATTGAAGATTAACAGGAGCTAGTAACTGAGAGTAGATTAATGAAGAGAAAAAAAAAGTTCTATGCTGACAACATTATCAAGTTTACTCAACATTACTGTCCTACTAAAACAAACACCAAATGCCCATCATCTTTTTTATATCCTGAAAAAAATGATGTAACAAACAAGAATAGTTAATATTACAAGAGTTTCTAGAAATCAACATACATATCAGAAGATGAAGAACACTGTCTGGAAAATTACACAATTTCGATTTCCAAGAACAATATTTTTTTCATATTTCATTACTAATAAGTAAACTAATTGGTATTCCAGTAATCTTAATTCTTTGAATTTCACAGAATCCACGTTCTGCAACCTATGGCAAAACTGGAAACGTGGAAAACCATGGCAGCTTAGCTGACCGAGTGAATCCCCTTCTGATGACCTATATCGTATATCATATATTTGATTACATATCTTTGTACAATATACATATATATAAATATTGTTAAAATATGTAGCACATTTAAGCAACACAGCAGTACTTGCAGAGAATTATCACTGAAGGAAGTGCTGGGAAAAGATGTAGTGCCTCCATACAGATATAATCACAATTACACTTGATTTTTTTCCTCAGCAAATGTTTCCGAATCTATCGGCACTTCTGATGACACTTGATTAAGCTGTGGACTTGCTTGCAGCTGAAATTCATGGAGGGTAAAGTAAGAAAGCTGCACTGGAGCAGCCACAAACAGTTAGCTGTCTACTTGTCTGTGGCTAAATTTCTTTGATGGTCAAGTTTTGTTAGCTGCACTGGAGCAGCCACAAAGAGTTAGCAGTTACGTTAGCTGGACTGGAGTGCGTACATACATTTAATAAAACCTAACACAGTTAGCGCTTCCTAACTGTTCTCCTTCCACGTGCAGCAACACGTGGTCGCGGCGCTGATGTGCCTGCAGCAAAGTTAAAGTTTGTAGGGGTGCCAGGGGCAAATCCAGGTGCAGCAGGGCTTCCGAACGTTGGAGCTGCTGGCGTTGACTGACCAAAGGTAGGCGTGGCACCCTGACCGCCAGGAGTGCCAAAGGGCGGGGCGGGCGTGGACTGACCAAAGGTCGGAGGTCCAGTTTTCCCTGACTGACCAAACGCTGGTGTCTGCCCAGAGGACTGACCGAAGTTAAAAGACACTTGCTGGGTTCCTAGGAATAAATTAATAAAAAATCTATTAAGAGCTAAAATATGAAATTAATATGATTCATAAAGTATATAAATTTAACTGAAATATGAAATATTATATGTTCATTTATAAATGCAAAAACCCACATTTTTAACTTACCATTGGCTGCTTGACCTTGATTAGCACCAAAAGCATTCTGGGAAGGCCCACTTGTTCCAAAAGCATTCTGGGACGGCAAAGCTCCACCAAATGCACTTTGGGTTTGTTTCTGAGGATTCCCAAATGCATTAGGAGTCGCAGTTGCTCCAAATGAAAACCCTGTCCCTTGCGCTCCAAAGCCAGTTCCAGAACTAGTGCCCTGTGTTCCAAAGGCTGTTCCAGTACTAGCACCCTGTGTTCCGAAGGCTGTTCCAGTACTAGAGCCCTGTGTTCCGAAGGCTGTTCCAGTACTAGTGCCCTGTGTTCCAAAGGCTGTTCCAGTACTAGCACCCTGTGTTCCGAAAGCTGTTCCAGTACTAGTGCCCTGTGTTCCAAAGGCTGTTCCAGTTCTGGCACCCTGTGTTCCGAAGGCTGTTCCAGTACTAGAGCCCTGTGTTCCGAAGGCCGTTCCTGCACTTTGCCCTACAGAATTACCACCAAAACTGAACAGCCCAGTACCAGCTGTCTGGGTGTCACTTTTCGCACCAACTGTGGCACCAAACATGAACAATCCACTGGATTGAGATTGTTGCTGCTGTTGTTGCTGCTGAGTACTGTTATTACTGTTAGAAGTACTGTTACTACCACTGCCAAATGTGAACAAACCAGACGGCTTGGCTCCAACACCTCCCGTTACTTGGGCAGCTGTCTGACCAAAGACAGACCCAGTGCCCGTTTGGGAGGCAGCGGCGGCACCAAAATTAAAACCTGCTGAGGACTGAGTGATCCCTGTAGAGAAATTAAATCCACTACTGGCTGTTGTAGTTTGTGTAGTGGCACCACCAGGGTTAAAAAGGGGCCCTGTTGTGCCTTTAGCTTGTGATGCTGCAGTACCAACAGAGGCAGCAAAATTAAAGACGCCATTAGCTTGGCTTGTGTTCGTATTTCCAAATCCTGTGCCACCACTTGGGGCAGCAGTAGTGTTGCTAGATCCACCAAAGGAGAAGACACTGCTCTGCGTGACCCCTGTCGAGCCAAACCCCGGTTGTGCCGATGATGCTGTAGTTGGAGCACCACCAAAAGTGGTGCCAATGGTTCCAGCGCTGGTGGAAGTAGTGCCAAAGCCACCAAATGTCGTGCCAGTGGTTCCTCCTGCACCAGTAGAAGTGGTGCCAAAGGAAAATCCAGTGGTGCCTGAAGTGGTGGTGGTGCTTGCTGTGGTGCTTGCAGTAGCTCCCAACCCACCTGAAGTGAGGAAGTTGAACATAAACACACTCATCACATAGAGACTAAATGTCTATCACTGCAACTGCCTAATTCTGATAAAACCAAATGTTCTAACATACCATGCTGTTTGTAATACATGAAAATGATTACTTGAAGGTATATTATACAAACATTCTTTGTGAATTTTTAAAATGTGTGAATTCTGTATAATTAAAGTTAAATGGTGTAAAAGCTTCTTTCAGATTACTGATAAATGATTACCCTTCAAAATCTATGAACTGAAGTCGACACAAAAGAAACCTCTTCCTTCATATAAAGAACCTCATGTTAGAGTAAGACTCATGATCTCAGACATTTTATCTATATATAACAAGCTTCACTAAGAAAACAAACTAATTGTCACTGTTGTCGCAGCTACAATCTGTGCCAGTGTGTCCAGTGTGGGGTTGAATTTTTCAATTCTTTATTTGACTGCAACTCCAACTGGGGGAATAAGGCAAACAAAATTAACACTTTATTTCTTTGCTGAGCCTCCAGTCTCAAAAAATAACTCACCAAAAGAGAACCCTGTACCAGGTGCTGGAGATGGCTGTGTGGTGGTGGAACTAAAGCCAAAGGTAGCCTTTGTAGTACCAACTGTTGTCACAGTATTAGTCTGTGAAAAAAATATAAAAATATATTATTAAATGGATAATTTCTTTTTCATTCTGCTGTTATCCAGGCAACAAATTACTAGTAGTGGATTTAACTTACTTCAAGTAAAGCAGTGGTTTTTCAAAGATAATATTCTGATTTCATTATTGGAAATTATATTTTCTAAATCTCATTTTTTAACAGATTATTAGTAATAACACTCATCTGTAGATATCACATTCAGATGAATTAATTTAAATTGGGGCTGATAGATTTGTAAGGTCTATGATGATGATCATAATGACCCACAACCGTTTTTAATACCCACCTGGCCAAATACAGGCGCCGTGGTATTACCTGGTGCCGTACCACCAACCCCCTGCCCAAACATGGCACCATAGGCTGGAGGTGGTGCTGCAGGCGTAGTTGTCTGCTGGGTGCCACTGCCAACACCACCAAAACTGAACCCATTTTTCGGCTGAGTGGTGGTGGTGCTAGTTCCCGACATCGTAGAGGTGGTGTTTGTCATACCAAAGCTAATCCCACCCGCACCCAGGGCAGCTCCTGTTGACGCTCCTGTTCCCGTGGCTGAAGTAGATGTTGTGGCTGGGTCCTTGCCAAAGGAGAAACCTCCTGTAGGTGGCGCTGTTGATGTGGCTGCAGAAGATAAGCCACCAGCTAAACCAGCAGCACTATTTTGGCTGCTCATACTCTGACCAAACACTGGTGTAAAACTAGGTGTTGTGGAAGCTTGTGATGCCCCAAATGTTCCAAAATTAATCCCACCTGCTTGCGTTGTACTTGGAGTGGAGCTTGTGCTGCCACCTATGGAGGAGGACTGTGCTGATGTTACCGTGGGAGTGGCCGATACAACAGGGAATGCTGGCTTAAATGAAAACTGTGACTGAGCAGATGACTGAGAACTGGTATTTTCCTGTTTAGTGTCTCCACCTACATTTTTGTTTGCCTTATCTGATGCGGCTGCACCAAACTGCAAGCCACCAGGTGCTACTGCAGTTGCATGGGCAACAGTCTCTGACCCTGAAGTCTTGGATTGACTTGTCGTGGGCAAGCTGCTCAAACCTGTGCTCTTACTGACAGGAGTAGGCAATGTCAAACTAAAACCTGTGGCAGAAGTAGTTGTTGTTCCTGCTGTTGTTGATACAGTTGTCGTACCCATTGTTGATGACAATGAAGCGTTGGAACTTGAAGATGGCAGATTTAAAGAAAATCCACCACTTACAGTTGTTGTTGCTGCTGTTGTGGGCAGGGAAATGTTACTGACCGATATCGATGTGGTCACAGTGGACAGAGTGCTGCTTTGACTGGCCAAAGATGTTTCACTTGCCTGTTGTAACTTCTGTTTATCTGTAACATAATTAAATGTCAACAGAAATAATTCACAATACATGAATTACAAAAAAAATCATGCAACAGTAAACAATTGAGCTCTATAAGCTAGCTTGTCAAAAAATGTTGCCATCTTATTTCATCAAAGACAAACACTGAATGCTAGACTTATAAAAAAAAAACATTTTTTCTGGACATTTCAACACTTTTGTCTTTATAAGCAAAGTTTACAATTTATAAAACTGTTATCAGTATTACAATCCATAAAACCATTTTTGAGTTCATGTATGTAGTTTTTGAGACACTTGCATCAGGTTTATAAAGAGTGCTCACTCATGATGTTAAAAATAAGAATTAAAGCACTTGGGAGTTTGTAATATTTTTTTTTTTTTGTCAACTAATGCACGGTGTATGCTTTTATGAGCCTCTCTCCAAACCAAATAATAATTCCTTTATGATTTAATTCAAAAAAGTTTTTAAACAAATCATAAAAACACTTTTTCTCACACCAAAATTAAATTTTAGACAATTTACTTCACAAGTTTATACCTTTCTTCTCCTGCAACCCTTTGTCCACCATGGCTAACATATGATCCAATCTCTTCTCTGCCATCTCACGATCTTTTTCATAATCTTCTGGAGAGGGTATAAAGTATGGTTCTACCTGTTTCTGAAAAGAAAAAAATAATCAAAATATAATAACAGAAAAATAATAAGAAAAAGGAAAAAAATTAACTATCAACTACATATGTCGGGACAGATAAAGCAATGATTCATCACAAGGAGAAAATGTTCCTTTTCCCCCAAGAAATTTCCTGGAGAAAACCTTTAATATAATTAATATAGTTTCAATATTGTGAGAAATTCAATACTGTCATAAGCCTGATGTTTGGAATTAGTTGCTATCACTCTACCTGTTTATTGAGCATATCTGGTGCGATATGTATCTGCCCCATTCTTCGTTTTGCTGAACCTATCGTTTTCTGCGGAAATAAATTTCTCTTTGGAGTAGACATAGTGTTGGAGACCTCGTCATGTTCTGATTGGCTCTCCTTTGAGGCAGGGGCTTCATCATTTTTATTTGCTGTTGCTTCTTCTCTACTAGAAAATTATAAGAAAACTTCTTGCTGATGAAGGTCTACCAGACTTAATCTTCAGATGTTACTATTAGCAATGGATAGGATGAGAGAGAGAGAGAGAGAGAGAGAGGGAGGGAGAGAGAGAGAGGGAAGGAGGGAGAGAGAGAGAGAGGGAGGGAGAGAGAGATTTTACAATGGTCACACTAGAATACACTACATTCAGCAAAGGGAAAATTTAAGAGAGAGAGAGAGAGAGAGAGAGAGAGAGGGAGAGAAAGACTTTAAAATGCCCATTGTCATACTAGAATATACTACACTTAACAAAGGGGAAATTGAAGAGAGAGAGAGAGGGGGAGAGACAAAGAAAGAGGAGAGATCTGATTACACACCTATTATTATTGATGCTGACTGTGAGGATATTCTGGTTATTTTTCCCTGCCTTGTTCCTCCACTGTCTTTTCCTTTGTTGTGGCTGCTGGATCTGCTGTGCCTGCTGACCAACATAACCTCTGTTAAGCTTCCGTCTTCTATTCTGTACAGCCGGCTGTTCCTTCAGTAATATCAGACAGAATTTTACATTGTTAGAAAAAGTAGGAAGAAATGGTTCTGTGGCCTTATGACCATGATCTGGAGGCTGCTTAAAAACTGCCCAAAAATGATATATCCAAAGAAAAAAAAACATTCACAAAGACTTTAAACAACTTAAAATCCCTGAATCTCTGATTATCAATGAAATTTCCAATTATCACTTACCTGCAGCCCTCTTTTCTGCATCTGGAGATTCTGCCTGGCCTGTTTCTGCATCTGTTGTGTATTCTTCCTGGTCAACGTCTTCCTTGCTGCCTGCAGAGCTCTCTTAGCAACAGTGTTCACAGGTCGCCTGCCTTTCTGGGTAGTAAGTTGAGCTCGCTTCTGGGACAAATTCTGCCTTCTGTTACCTTGACCTTTCAGCTGTTTTAACATATAAGCAATTATTTAGAAATTATTACAAGGTAATAATATTGAGTATATAAACCAGTTACTAGCAGCCCTTTTTCATTGCCGTTTTCTTTAAATTGTAAATTTTGAGAGATACTTGTAAATGCACCATAGAAAACAAGTTTGCCTCAGTTTCTGACCTCACATGCCAGGTTCTTAACCAAGTGTTTCAAACTCTCAAGGCTATAAATATCCACATTATGGGGTAACAGTGTGCCCTCTGTGAAGCTTATCATTTGCAAATACAGTAATTTTGTATTGGTTCGAGAACCAGTAGAGTGTTTCTCTTTTTATTTCAGCTGTGCAACATTGCTACCTCTTTTGCATGTCATTTGTTGGTGAGGCCACAAATAGTAACAAGAGTTTGGAGTTTCTGACAAGTCTCTCACACACTAACACAGGGTGTTATGAGGCCTTACCTGCAAAGCATGTATGGCCAAACACAGAAGCAAGTATGTAGTGTAAGAATTAAGGCTTTTAAATTTACCTGTGTTTGTCCTGCAAACTTGTTTCCTGCACCCTTGCTGAACTTTGACCTGAACTGTTTCACCTTTGCCATGGTGGGCACTACTTTCTTTGCCTGTTTGGCTCTCTTTTGAACAGCCAGACTTTTCTTCTCTTTCCTATTCAGCTTTATAATGTCATCTGAAAGCAAATTAAGCCACAACTAAACTGGTATATGTCATAATAATTTTTTGCTGACCCCCCCCCCCCCCCGTGTCAAAGCTCGTAATTATTACACCCAAATGAAACTAAACATTTCTATCTTTAATGTCTACAGTAGTGGGTATATGAAAATGGGGGGGGGGGGCACGAACAGGAGTTTTAGACAAAGATTGTATGGCATCCCCACTGAATTCCAACCATCGCCGTTAGTTTCTCTCACATTTCTCTGCGTTTAAAAAGCGTCAAAACATGAAATAAAGAGGACGTGAAGCTGATGTTAAATGAGAGCATCAACAACATTATTTTAAACATAAATCGTAAGAAGGGTGTTCAGTATTTTTGGTGAACATTTCTAATTTTCTACGGAACGATTGTTTACTTTTTGGCTCAGTTTGAAACCGTCCGATATGAGATTATTTTCAACTTATCACGCATCTATACACAAAAAGATGTATTAACATTTGTCTACACCTCAAAATGTTCTGAAATATTACCTAGTGACATATCAACTTTGTTAACTTCTGTGAACGCCGACATTTTCCCTGGAAATTGGTGGCTACTAAAATGCTGACAGTGTGTGTCTCGACGCTGTTCGCTTGTGGCTGGTGTCACGTGACCGGATACACCTCGGGCCTGTCTTGGCTTGCAAAAGTGTACTGTTTTCCCAACTAGGTGTTACTTTTGATCACTGCTTTGATTACACCTATTTTCAATCATATCTTTAACGTGGTTTTCCTAACTGGTATTTTTCTGGATCAGTTTTTTCTCGTAAAAAACTTTGACCTTGCTCTCATACAAAACTACAGTGTCGGTCTTTTTGTTGCTGAGCACATCACGTCCATAGCTTTAATAATCAAATTTTAATTTCATTTAGCCAAAAGCCACTGGATTAAGCTACGTTTTGTGATTATATAATATATACAATTTTATTTGATTTGTGTCTCTACTAGTAATTTATTACAAGCATTGCCTGGTTTGAAGACAAGTTGTTCTGCATGAATGTTTTTCATGACCATGTAAAGGATTTGACAGTATATACCTGCTCCACCCTTATCTGTACTTGATTGCGAGACAAATTTACATTAAAATATTGTTTGCTTTATTGCAGTATTATTTACAATGAAAATAGCTTAGATTTTTATGTATAACTGACAAATTGTAAAAAAAAATTATCAAAGTAATGTTTTTAAGTGATAATTCTAAGCAATACTGTGTATTCCTACAAATGCCATTCTTTTTTTTACTGTATTTTATTCCTTAAAAAAACATTTTTTTCCTTGAACTTTCACAGAAATATCTCCTACTTCTTAAAATGGCCATGAAAAATGTCAGTGGTTAATCCTCCCTCATGAAAGAGACATGAACATTTTGCTGTTAAAGGAAATATGTATGCTCCTTCNAGGGAGAGAGAGGGGGAGGAGAGAGAGAGAGAGAGAGAGAGAGAGAGAGGGGGGGAGAGGGAGGGAGGGAGGCAGGGAGTGGAGGGTCCTACCTTGGGCTACTCCTATTGCTATCTCCTATTGCACTGTCCGAGTCTTTAGAACTTCTGTCCAAGCTGGCCGGAGTGCTGGCCCTGCTGTGACTGGATACAGATTTCCTCTTCTTTTCTTTGAGCTGAAACACAGATATGAAACTTGTCACCTAATTTCTAAAGTCTGAAAAATGATGCAGCGAACACCTACAAAAGGGACAATTTGAAAAGCACGTGTATTTGGTTTGTTCATCTTACACTTGTCTATGATTTTTAGTCACTAATGCTGTCATTACATTATAGGCTCTTAAACCTACTACAATTTTCTGTACATGACATTAATGAGTAATCCATTTTCATCATCATTTTCACAAGTCTACAAAGAGTAAACTTTTTAAGACCCCCCCCCCCCCCCCCCCATGAGAGTATAAGGTGAAAAGCTAAAAATGACAACCTTTGACAAAGAATTTGACAGCAACGTGGATCATCATATCTGTTATTTACCCAAAAGTGTACAGGGGGCATTGACCTCTCCACTTCAAGAGTATACGGTCTGTGGACTTGTGAAAATGAAGATAAAATGGTTGCCCTCTTAGCAGTTCAATACCCAAGTTAATTTTTACCTTCTGTTTCTGAATCCATCTTTTAGATGAGCTCAATGAACTGAGAATGGGATTGTTTTTGTTGCTTTTGGCTCTTTTTGCCGAGCTGTGTTTTATATGATACTCCCGATTATCCTGTCCAGCAGACGACAGTGCGGGTCTTTTTAAGGAGGATATCCTTTTGGGGGAAAAGTTTATGCCCAGTTCTCCATTTGGAAAAGCTGGCATGTGGGTCTCTGGACTTTTCTCTGTCATTTTCATCTGTTTCCTATATTTTAAAAATAGAATTTTTAAAAAATTCATTATCAATTTTGTTTTTCTGTACTGTAAAATGTAAACCAAGATGGTTTTCTCAATATAAATAGAATTCTGTAAGTCATACCTAGAACTGAAGTTTTTAATTAAAATGTTTAATGGAGTCTATTCTCATAAAAGGTATATAAACTAATGTTGAAAATGGCTGGACATCTAACTCCAGGTTGGGCTATATCTACTGCTTTGGTAATATCATGGCATTTACCTCTTTTTACTGGCTTTCTCTGGTGTTGAAATAGTGGTGTTCAGTTCTTCCTCAGTGACAATTTTTCTTTTTCTGAATTGAGCAAATTTTACAAAATACTTTATATCGACAAAATGTGATAATTGATAAATGTCAGTCAAAAATGGTTAGAAAAAGTTTCAGGACATTTAGATATATACCACTAATTTTTATCATTATAATCGAAGCATATCTTCTTAAACCGTATACTTTATTTGAAACTCATTCATGAGCAAACAGCAGACTAAGATTATAATATACTTAATTTGATGCATATGCTTTGTATTGCAATTTGACCAAAGAATACAAAATATTTCACTTTTTTTTCATATTTCAATCTTTATTTTTTAAACATATATCCTTTCTTTAGTTCTACATTCCAATCTGCCTAAAAAACCATTCCACGTTCAGGAAAAAAGAAATGTTATCTTAGTACAGTGAACCCAGTAATAAAACAAAACATGCGTTACAACAATAGTTTCTCCAAACAACAGATACAAAAATAGTAAGTGAAAAGAATGCAAGTAAGTCATCTTCAGCCCTCTACAGAAACTAATATAATAACATTCATTGCAAGTGCACAAAAAAGCAAATGAATCCTTTGTTTAAGAACAACAGATATATATTATATTTGCCCAGATATATTAGATATATTATATTTGCCCAGCAAAGGAAGACAATTTCTTTTCATTCTTGTCCCCCCCCCCCCCCCCCCGGCCCCACACCTTAATCTACCATTAGTAAGTGTGCATGGCAGCCATCTAACCTTTTCTGAGATTCTTTGAGTGCAGCTATGATAGTCTGGGCATCACATGGGTTAGGCTTCTTACTGCCGTCAGGACTCTGGAGTCTGGAAAGGACATCATCATGGGGTTACAAAAATACTTCAATTTGTTTTCTTACTTCATATTTATTATTTCCTTTTGCATACAGAACAAAAACAACTACTATTATGTCAATATTCCTAATTTAAGTAGAAGAAAACATGACTTTTACTCTGCCAAACCAAAAAAAAAAAAAAAAAACTACAAAAATGAAAGACAGGGGCAAATGCATGAACAAGAAAAGACATGTACATGTAGCTATGTGCATATTGAGACATACAACACTGAACTCCAAAATGCACACTGCTCTAATGGGCAGACAATTTCCATCCTACTTGGCTTTCTCTGTCTCTCTCCCCTCCCCCCATTCTCCCTCCCTCTCACTTTCCAACCCCTCCCAACCTCTCTCTCAATGGCTAAATCAAGTAACTAACACACACACACTTTCCAACCCCTCCC